>SNQJ01S0010373.1:4891-87773 GCA_010110895.2 Picea sitchensis | reverse complement strand
ATAAGTATTTGTAGGGGGCAGGGTTCAGAAAAGGAAGTGCAGACAACAACCTCTACATCAAGGTAAGTCAAGGTAATATTTTATTAATTGAAGTTTATGTTGATGATATTATTTTTGGTAGTGATGATGACAGGTTAAGCCATGAATTTGCAAAATACATGCATAATGAATTTGAAATGTCGTTACTTGGAGAACTATCATTCTTTTTGGGACTTTTGATACATCAAAGCAACCAAAGAATTTTTGTTTCTCAAACCAAGTATATCAGAGAAATGCTAAAGAGGTTCAGAATAGAAGATTGCAAACCGATTATCACTCCCATGCAAACTAGTTGTAAGTTGAGAAAAGATGATGATTCAAAGTCTACAGATCAGAGGCAATACAGGTCAATGATTGGCAGCCTACTATATGTGACAACATCTAGACCAGATGTAATGCAAGCGGTTGGACAGGTGGCACGATTTCAAGCAACACCAAAGGAATAACATGTATTAGAAGTAAAGAGGATTTTCAGATATCTCAAAGGAACATAAGAGTTTGGATTATGGTATCGAAAAGGAAAAGATCTATCACTTATTTCCTACACAGATGAAGATTGGGCAAGTTGTATTGATGACCGATGAATCACCAGTGGAGCGGTGTTCTACTTAGGTGAGTGTTTGGTATCATGGCTAAGTAGGAATCAATCATCAGTATCTCTATCTACAGCCGAGCCAAAGTATATTGCAGAAGCATCATGTTGTACACAGGTTCTTTAGATGAAACAAACTTTGACAGATATACAGGTTGAGTATGATGACCCCATTCCAATATATTGTGATAATACAAGTGCCATCAGTATCTCAAAAAACCCGGTGATGCACTCCAAGACGAAGCACATTCCAATCAAGTATCACTTTCTACGGAAACAAGTTGCAGAAAAGAACATCAGAGTTGAGTATGTGGGCACAAAATAACAAGTGGCAGACATATTTACAAAACCACTTACACGGGAAGCCTTTGAATATCTTCGCCAAAGACTTGGAGTTATTTCTACTCCAAAATGAATGTTTTTTGAATGTTTATCTTATATGTCTTAGATGTACATGAGGAAACAACATAAGAGAATAGTTCAGTCAGGGGGAGTATTCCCAGATGGAAAGATACCTGTGCCATTGATGACAAAGGGGGAGAGATTTATTAGATGCAGAGGACAATGACATGGTTCCAAGGGGAGAAGATTTATCAGATGCAGAGGACAAAGGTAAATTTATAAGATACAGAGGACAGAGGCATGGTTCCAGGGGGAGCATGAGTGATATGATTTCATTTTTTCATCAAAGTGTTTCCATCAATGCTAAAGGGGGAGATTGTTGATTAAGGTTGGTTGTCATTGATGTTAACCCTTGAAGAAAGCCCCACAACAAAAAGGTTTGGGTAATGGACCCAATATTGTTTGATGTAAAAATGACTCATTATTTTATTTTCATGGTTGATAAGAAGTAAAGATGGATGAACTCCAAAGTGGTCCCCTTATGGTGAAAGCCCTCACGGAAAGACACTTTGTGGAGTAAGAGAACCGATGCTTAATTGTGGAATAATGAGATTAAGGTCAATTAATTTTTCAGGTAAAATATCCTATATGGATATTAATTTTCATTCCATTTCCGATGGTATGTGGAACGTCACATAACTCCTCACGGTTAGAGAGTTATGGCCATGAGATGTTGGAGACCCCAGGTTTGGGTAATGGACCCAAGTTTGTTTGATGGATAATGGTATGAGTTATGATATATTTTCAGATAATACTATTCTATATGGATAGTACATGTCATTCCATTTCTGGTGGTATGTCGAACGTCACATAACTCCTCACGGTTTGAGAGTTATGGCCTTACGAAGTTGGAGGGCCCTCATATGTCATCTAGAAGCCCCAAAAGGTCAGAGTAGTCAAAGTGGTTTAAGAGATTTTAAAAGGTAAATAATAAAGTAAAGTAATGAGTGTATTATAATTCAAAGTGAATAAAAAATAAATGATTTCAATAATAAATTTAATGGATAAATTAGAAGTGGGTTAACCCTAAAATAAAGAAAGTGAGGCCAAGTGACCTAGAAGATGTTTTTAAGGAAGCTACTTGGAGAGTATAAATAAGAGACAAGGCTCTCTCATTTCAATCACACTTGAGCATATTGAATATCTATAGGTTTCTAAGGTAACCAAGGATATCTAATCCTAAATTCTGAGGGAAGGTGAAGAAAAGAAGGTCGAAATGCAAGGAAGGATAAATTCTTTTGATGGTGCTTTCTAAGGTATGTTATTTACAGGTCATGTCGCCATTTTTTCTATAATTTTTTTTCTATAAGTATTCAGACAGTGAAATTTCTATGCCATTGAGAAAACATATCCAAGTATCCGAGGTTAAAAATTCAGCTTGTGGGTCATTTTATTTTTGGAGTTACACTCCGTGGAAAATAGGGTTTGTGGCTAGTCCTGAAACTAGTAAAAAAGAAGTGTTTCGGGTAAAAGCGTCATAACTTATTCATAACAGCTACAAATTCAGTGAAACCAAATGTATTAGTTAGGGTACAATATTTAGTATTATGTGTCATATTTTCAGATCAATTCAAAAAATATTCCATGCGGGGCATGCTCTACAAGGTAGCTCTCTAGAATAAGCCAAAATTCAACAAGGTATGCCATTTTTTCTATAACACCTTTTCTGAGAGGTTCCAAGTAGTCAAACCTGGAGGAATTGCATAAAACACAGCGACGAACATTATGTATCAGTTTCAGATATTTGTACATTACAAGTACAAATTTATGATTACTTCAAGTTAGGGTTGTTGACTAATCCAAAACTAGGCATGTTAGACTAAATAAAAGTTTGATGAAAATGCTAGTCTCTTGTTGTTGAAGTTAAGGAAGGTTTGAAGTAATGTGATCATATGCATCAGGTCTATTATAGAGCTACAAATCATATTTGGATGATGAAATTGATGAGGGCTTTTTCTTGAGGTACATGTTGAGTACATGGTTAAGACAAATAGTTGACGAGTTGGCACATACATGAGGTGTATAGTTGATGATGTTGGCACATATTGATGAGTCGTAGTTGATGAGTAGTTGAAACATTATTGGTACATACTTGGTACATTGTTGGATGCACTTGTTTATGGTACAGATTGATTACAGGTTGTTTGGTACAGGTTGGTGCATGGTTGATGCACTTGTTTATGGTACAGGTTGATTATAGGTTGAGGTACAGGTTGATGCATGGTTCAGATTTATTAGTACAGATTTACAGCAGTATATCTCACAGTGACAGCTTGACAGTGGTTCCATCACTCTACTTCTACTTCAGGGTGGTAGGATAGGGCAAGGACAGGTGGTTGTAGCCGGAGAACATAGGGGGTTGTAGCCTCCTTCTGGTTGTAGCTATAGAATTGGGGATTTGGATCTTCCCTCGGAATGTAGCCTGAGAAACTAAGGGGTTGGAGCCTCCTTCCAGTTGCAGCTAGAAAACAAAGGAAGTTGGTGCTTCCAAGTAATGTAATTCTTCAATACATATAAGAAAAAACATTTCATGGTTTTCTCCCGATTTGGGTTTCCATGTAAAACATTGGCATATTGTGTATGTGTATGTTTGTTCATTTGTTCATTACTTATTTACTCTGCATTTATTTGATGATAATGCTTCATTGATATAACACTTGGATTATATGGTTAAAAATGATTAAGTTGCTCTATTATTGATTCACCCCCCCCCTCTCAGTAATCCAACAGTTGGCACTAAGTTTTGGTGTTTCACGCACCTGAGTAGTGCGCATGAATTTTTGTCAAAGAAAGGGTGCACATATTTTATAGTGTTGCACGCACTTGGGTAAGTGCGCTGGAATGACTTGTGAGTGTGCACCAAGCCGAGTTATATATATATATATATATATATATGGTTGTATATGTATTGAGGCCAGAGACCCTGCATGATTATGAGGCTGGTGATATGGGACACAGATAGGGCACTGTGCCTATTCATGTAAAGTGTAATCATACTCAAGATATTAATATAATATTACATCGTTGTGTGCAGATAGATCAGACGAAAAGAGACAGGGGGCCAAATCCATCGAAAAAGGGAAAAGGGGGTGGGACTTAAGTCCTAAAGAATATTTTAATAATATTTTCGGAAAAATGTAAGTTATGGATATTAATGTATCCTAAGTTCCTGAGGGAAGGGAATAAGTCACCAAGTGGCTAAAGCTACTTTTGAAGGTGAAAAGTGTCAAGTTTAAGGCATGCATATATATTTCTAGCCTTAGTGTATTTCAAGGGAGAACTCAATCGAGGGGAGGATTGATTATTCATTTTTTTGGACTTTCGTGTGCAGAAGGGGTCAGACCATCTGAGAGAGGAAGAATATTGCATTATCTACACAGAGGAGCTTGTAAGGGTTTTCTGTATTATAATCTGAGTTTTTTTGTCGAAGAGGCAGGTTGTCATGTGATCCAGATGGATATTGATGGCCACGCACCTATTCCACTAGCTCAAAGAATAATTTTCCATTTTGGCAGTTTTTTACAGTTTTTCGAGTCCCAAACTTCGAGGGCCATTTTGAGGCCCTAAACGACGTTTTTTTGGACTTTTGGGGGATAGAGTTTATAACAACATATCTTAACCCCTAATGGAAGTTGTAATTCTTGGATAGACCTTTCTGACGGTGTGTGGAACGCCCCAAACAAAGATCGTATGCAAAAGATACGCCCTTGGAAAGTTGACATATCAACCCCCATCGAGGCCCATAAACCGTTTGTTTTTTCATCTTCCGGGGTTAGGGTTTTAGATTTTATTTATGTTAAAAAGGACTTTAGAGCCTCATTGTAAAACATCATCATCTTCTGGAGAATGAGCGTAGCCTTCACATCTCTTCTCAAAGATAAGCTTCCACCATTCTAGTGAGTCTTTCACTCTATAATTTTAGAGTTCTGTACATTTCACTCATTAATAAAAATTATGTATTACCGTATATCTGTGACTCTTGTTATATACATCTGATATATCTCTGTTAAATTATTGGATATCTGATATATCTCTGTACATTTCTTTATTATCTCTCCGCTCTCATTTCGTGCCGAAAATAATCTGGATCAGTGGTATCAGAGCAGGCTGCTCTTGGTTGTTTTTCAGTGCATGTCCCCGACAAGGTTCGAGTATATCAAGTTGGGTCTTGAGATTGTATCTCTTGAGGACAATTTATCTCGCATGCCCAAGAAATCCTCCATGGAGAAAGAAAATAAAAATGACGGAGAATAATATTCTATTAATATGTTTCTTGAGCAAGCTATCATGCGACATAGGGACAAAATGATGGAGAATTTTTCCCATATCCTTCAACGCCTGTTGATAACAACATGAGCGCCTTCATCAAGCGACCAATTTGAAGGAACCTTGCCTTTCAAGGTACAAGTTAATTTTGATATTCCCATATTTGAAGGATAGATAGATGCGGATGCCCTAGAAAAATGGTTAAATCTCCTAAAAGGTTATTTCTGTGTTCACAATTTCTCCAACAGGGAAAAGATCACCTTCGCACTCCTTATGACTCTCCCCCATGTCAAACATTGGTGGGAAAATTATTGGGAGAAAAGTTCCATATAGGAGTCTGGAATATATGGGGCCGAGCCCACTTGAGATTTTTTTGTGGATGTGGTCAAGGAACAATATTACTCTGTTGGTAACTATGGCGACCAGTACATGAGATGGAACACACTGTAGCAATAGAGGGGCCAAGTAGTGTTGGGGTTCACCAATACATTCCATACCTTGTGCACCAAGCTGGGTATCAAAGACTCTGAGCGGAATTTGGTTCTGAAATATCATGGGGCTCTACATAGATACATCCAAACTGAAATGGTTTTTCTAGACATCTTATCGCTGGGTGCTTCTTATCGACATTCTATCAAAATCGAGCAGAAATTTAGGCACCAAAACAAACGGGAGTTCGGGTCTGCAAATACACAACCACCAAAGTATGATAAACACGGCCCTAAAAAACAACCTCTCGAAAACCAGTCCAAGACACATGAAAAGAAGGGTAAGTGAAAGACAAAGAATGACACTAGAAAGTGGTGTAATTTCCACAAAATCCCCTAGCACAACACTGATGAATGTCGCTCAAAATAGTCATTGGTGGCCGAGATCAAAGAAAAATATTTGAACCCAGATTCATAATCTGATTCAGAAAATAATTGAAGGAGACAGATCATCGACGTAGACCCCATTGACACTGTCACAACCACAATGATCCAACCAAAAGAACCAACAAATCCTAAAGAGGGGGATCACCTCTTCCATTCACAAACATGGGTAAAGGAGACCCCATTGCATTTCATTGTTGATAGCGGAAGACAAAAGAACCTCATCTCAATAGAGGTCATCAAACAATTGAGATTTCCAACAACACCATACCCGCAACCATACAACATCGGGTGGCTTCGTCACGGACGAGATCTTCATGTTAGCCAATAGTGTCACATGTCCTATGGCATCAAGCCCTTCAAGGATGAGGTATTGTGCAATGTTTCCCCTATTGATGTGTATGATGTTATTTTGGGCCAACCATATATGTGGAAGTGTCATGTTGTTTATGAGTCTCAACCCTGTAGTGTCATTGTTACTCTGGGGGGTCAGCTCTATAGGATACCAGTGGTAGTTCCAACTATTTTCCCACCAAAACAGTGTCGCAAGGTAATCTCTCATACTGCAAAATTCAGCCTCATCACAATCTTTAAAAAAGGTGAATAGAAGGACAGTGCAACCACTGCAACCTTGGCCTAAGACCTTTCTATCCAGCAGAAGCAGATTGCAGAAGAGAAAGAAGATATTGTTTCTTCACCTACGAGGGTGCCTACAAATTGCCTAGTCAAGCCAAGATACAACAGGTTGGTTGAACAGATTCAACCCCACCACCAACAGGTTTGTGACAGCCTTCCACAAGCCAAGTAGCATAACTTCTCCAACAAGGCAAGCAACTCACCAAAGTTCAGATTCAACAAACGCTTCCCCATATCCCACAAGAAATCAACGCAATGGAGAACATTTCTTCATAAGGAGTGAGGATTGATCTCAATGGATATCGGTGTCCACCCACCTATTCCATTGGCTTAAAGAACAATTTTCCATTTTGGCATTTTTTTACAGTTTTTCGAGTCCCAAACTTTCGGGGCCATTTTGAGAACCTAAACAATGTTTTTTTGGAATTTTGGGGGGGCATGGGTTTGCAACAATATACCTCAACCTTGGTGGAAGTTTTACTTCTCAGATAGACTTTTCTGATGATGTATCAAACGCCCTAAATGAATATTGTATGAAAAACGTATTCCCTTGGGAAGTTGACGTATCAACTACCCCCATCGGGGCCTGCAAACCTTTTGGATTTTCATCTTTTGGGGTTAGGGTTTTGGATTTTATTTATGTTAAAAAGGCCTTTAGAGACTCATTGTAAAACATTAGCATCTTATGGTGAATGAGGGTAGCCATCACATCTCTTCTCAGAGATAAGTTGCCACCATTCTAGCGAGTCTTTCACTCTATAATTTTACAGTTCTGTACATTTCACTCAATAATAGAAATTGTGTATTATTGTATATTTGTGCCTCTTATTATATGCACTTGATATATATTTGTTATATTATTGGATATGTGATAAATCTCTTTGCATTTATTTAGTATATATTCGCTCTCATTTCATGCCGAAAATAATTTGAATCATCATGCCCATGCACAGTCTCTCTAGGTGATATATTTGTTGTCGAAGAGGTGGGTTGTCAGGATCGTGAACAATATCTCCAAGTGAGATTTTTGTTTGGAATTTTTCCTTGGTGCACTGACCATTAGTCCCAGGTCTCAAAGAATTCATGTTTGACATGTTTTCGATAACCCTGGAAGGAAAGTGGGGCAACCGAGGGACTGTTGAGCAGAGAAGGGGCACATTTCCTTGGGTGTGACATGTGTGTGGGGAATGAGAGACTGTAGGCTAGTTGCAGCAGTGGGCACCTTGGAATGAGAAATTCTATTGAGTATTAGACCTTATCCTGTCACTAGGAACCCTTTTTCCCTAGTGGAGTTAAGCCCCAGCTCGGGGGTGACCTATTGCTGAAATATTATGAGCAACAAAGTCTATGGTTGGGAGGAACGTCTGAGTTCTGCGCACAATTGGTGAATTTTCATCAAAGATAAGTGTCTTTATGTGCTTGTCTCATTTATCATGTGATTATTTATTTGTGTTTAATATGGGTTTGATTTATGTATGATTTTTTCATATAAGTAATTGCTTTTATTCTGTAATATGTTTCTTTCACATGTAAGGTGGTGTTGATAGTCAGTATTTTTAGTCGTGCATGAGTATGACAGATATTATTAGTTTTCCTATTAAGTTAATCTTATGATTATGGTTATGAGTCTCCGAGGTAGGGTTTGAATGGTCGCGTGCACAGGAAAGTAGCATGTGTGCACAAAAGGATGGAATTCATTGTCCGTGCAGGGAATTAAACCCCGCACACAAGGAAAATCATAATTAGTATGTGATGCCAGAAGGGTTGCACGCACAATAATGCTGTGTGTTCAATATGCTTGTGCACAATTATATTGAGTTACTTCCGTTGTGTTTCAAGTTATGTAAAAAGAGGAAATCTAGTGTGGCATGACTCAACTTAAGATTCAACATGTTACTTCAAGTGATATTGTGTAGACTAGTGTGTCATATAGAATCCACGTGGTGGATTTTTGGAGTAGCATTGTTTAATAGTAAGTTGGGTGATGTTACAGTTTGGTTTTTGGAGTTTTCAGAGCATTTTGGAGTAGTGTGGCCCAACCTGGGTGGCTGAGAACATTACATCCTAGGTGCTTCTTTGTAAGTATTTCCATTTCCACTTCGTTAGATTGCTTGTCTCTTTGAAACATTAAAGATATTTCAATTTGAGTTGGGGAATATGAATGCAAAGTGAACAAAACTAAATGAAGTCATAGACACCTAAAAGCTCTAAATGATAGAAGTGGAGATTATAATCAGATGTAACCTATCATTTAGATATTAGGAACAAAAGCGTTTGTTCTTGGGGTTAATTTTTATTATTATTCCTTATAAACCATATAAGCATTCATCTTGTGTGTTTTCATTATTCCCCATACTTTTGTAAGATCACCTACATTTTGTATGCACAATAGAAGAACTTATCTAGTCATTGCTCAAGCATTTAGTTTTGTTATCTTTGTAGAATCTTGGTCATGTGGATGCATTGTCTTAATATCTATAGTTCGAACACTCAATGTGATTTTTGTACATGGAAATGGAATTAGCCTTTTGTAATATAAAATAGTGTCAATGAATTTTAGCCATATCCTTAGTAAACTAAAATTTCATGAATCTTGTTACTAACCTTTAACAACCATTTAACTGTACATATTTATAGCTTCCTTTTAGCTCCACATCTGTATGTTATTGCTCCATCTCTATAAGTTATTGAGAATGAGTAGAAAGCATCCTTTCCTTGTAAGGGATTATTGCAAAAACTATCAAACTTTATTCACCTTCTTTGAATGATGCAAGATTTACACCATTTAATTGTACATATGTATAGCTTCCTTTTAGCTCCACATCTATATGTTATTGCTCCATCTCTATAAGTTACTGAGAATAAGTAGAAAGCCTCATTGCCTTGTAAGGGATTCTTGCAAAAACTATCAAATTTGATTCACCTTGTTTCAATGATGCAAGATTTTCATTGAGATTTCATTGCCACTATCGTTGTCTTAGAACACCACAAATACATAAAATCTTTAATTCCAGCCCTGGTGGTGCAGACCTCCTGCCCTCAGGCCAAGATCTACACAGGATCTTCTCTAAACCACGACAAGGGTTAACTGAACTCCTTGTTTAAGCCCACAAAGGATTTCGGGTCTCGCGAGTTGGGCACTTCGAATACAATGCCACAACCCTTGGCAATAGCCAAAATATGAAACTGCGAATGGGCTTAAGCTGTAAGCCCCCTCTTCAGCCCCTTTCCAATATGACCACAACCAAGCCCTTAACGCAAGCACCTTTCGCAACTCGCGACTTCGCGAGTTGGAGCGCCAACCTCTCGTGCTCTTCCCTTGCGAATCCATGAAACACAATATGTCAACGAAGATTGACTCTACCCAAAGTGACGGGTGCACGCCACTTGTCACCTCTGTTAACTCAGATTACAGAGTGGGTCCTTGCCACCTGTTCGAACGAGTCTTCGGCTTTTGCAACTTGAGAGAACAACGAACAGTCGTTCCTCTTCTTCTACAAATCCCCGACTCCGAAATCGTGCCTTCGACGAGATCGACGGATGTGTGCCTCCCTTGATCCAACGACCCTCATTGTATCGAGATTTCGTCAATCGAAAATCCACAACACTCGACCTAAACCATTGGTCACTCCATTCCCCGAATTCTTATACGCGAATTCACATACGAGATTAACGACCCTCGTTGATCCGGATCTGACGGTCACTATCCTTCCTGAACTTATGGGTGTTGCAAGACACTCAGTCTTAATCCCTCTGTTGTTCCACAAGATCCAACGGCTAACATAACTTTGGCACTTCCTCCTGAAGCGATTCCACCATCCTTTTTCAACTCCACGAGGACTTCTTGCTAAATGCCTTGGCATCCTCCCTCCTGAACTTGACTTATGTGAGACAATTTTGACCTCCGACTCCCTCTGAACACTTCAAAGGTTCTATCCCTTCTGAGCTTTCGCTTGCAAACTCAAGGCTTCTAAAAGGGTCCCTGCACGCACTCCTTGCGGAAAATGTTCAAATAACCTCAGGTTATTTGGTTCTTCGACTCTGTGCACCTCTTGCAACAGAGAATTCTTCAACTCCTCTGTGAGTTTGAAAGAATTTGTTCTCTTCTCCCAGCCTGCGCACACTTTGCACGGCTTTGTGCTCTGCTAGCACTCTTGCCTGTAAAGACACAATTTGAATCTCCTCTGAGAGTTCTGAGATGAAACTCAGAACCTAGTCGACGCACTCCTTACAGACCCTCCACTGCAGTCCTTGCAGGAGTTCTCAGAAATAGAAACAATTAAAACTCATTCTCCCCTTATCCAGAATTCAAACATTCAACGTAGAATTCTAGAGCATACACACACATAGCATTGAAGAAAAATGCATACAGAGAGTGTAAACAAGCCTGCAATATACCATTTAACAGGTGGTTCCAACAACCATAACAAACACATAGATTGGAATCAAAGCTTTCTTCTATTAATTCCAGTGCTCCTGTACATGGTGAGTAACAACTAAAATGCATAAAATTCTATGTTCTTCTATGCAACTCTACAGCTTACGAATTCTGAATTATGTTACAATGATACAAGGGTTGAGGGTGTCTACCATTCGTTTTCCTTCCTATTCTCCTAAACTATCTAATCTATCATTTAAATATACCTACTTGCATTAAACACACATAAATTCCTATTACATCCGGCGGATAGGAACATATGCTCCAAAATCAGTTTGGATCTTCGATATAAATGCAACTACACTTTCCTCCTGTCCATTACATTAATGTTTCAGATTTTGAAAAATTCACAACATTTTCACAAAAACGTATTTAATTTCATCTATGCGTCCAACTGTCTCTTTGGCTAGGCGCATGCTTTGGTTTTCTACGATGCTCGTGCATCATACTCCCTCGCTTGAAAAATTTCATGAACTCTTGTTCATGAGTTCTTCATTGTTTGTCCATGCTTTTGAATTGTTGCTTCATCCTCCCAAATGGCATCTTCAACTGGATGTCCTTTCCACTTGACCAAGTATTCAAAACACTATTTTCTCCTTCTCTTTCTGCTAATCCTCCTGTCAATTATGCTTTCCATCTGTGGCTTTTTAGCTACAGGCATTTGTTTTTTCCATTGAATCTTTTCTTTTTCATCTTCTACTCCTGCTTCTTCAACTCTATAAGGGTACAAATCCGTGACATTGAATATCAGTAAGATTTCGAACCCATCGGGTAATTCAATATCATACACGTTTTCCCCAAATTTTCTTATGACCTTGCATGGTCCAATTTTCTTCATCTTCAACTTGTTGTATGTTCCCCTTGGGAACCTTTCCTTCCTCAAATGCGCAAGAATCAAATCACCAACTTCAAATTGAAGTTTCTACCTGTGTTGATCTGCTCTACGCTTGTACTCTTGACATGAACTCTATAATCGCTCCTTGATCCTGCTATGAAGCTCATTCATTCCTTCTGCAAAGTCCTCTGCATTGGCACTCCTGAATTCAGCTTGTTCTAAATCTTTCAATTCAGAGACTCCCCTTCGATGCATTCCATATAAAATTTGGAATGGACTCTGCCCTGTCCTTCTATTGAGTGAATCATTGTAAGCGAATTCTGCCTGTGGCAGAATGTGATCCCATTGACTGTGGTGTTCAGTCACTAAGCTCCTTAACAAATCTCCCAAGCTCCTGTTCATGACCTCTGTCTGTCCATCCGTCTGAGGATGATACACTGAGCTAAAAGACAAGTTTGTCCCCAGATTTTTTCATAAGGTCCTCCAGAAATGTCCTACGAACTTGGTATCTCGATCATAAATGATACTCCTTGGCAAGCCGTGAAGTCTGACGACTTCCTTGAAAAACAGGTTCGCAATATGAGTTGTGTCACTGGTTTTCTGGCATGGTATGAAATGTGCCATATTTGAAAATCTGTCTACCACTACAAAGATTGAATCATATCCCCTTTGTTTCCTTGGTAGTCCTAATATGAAATCCATGCTCACTATGTCCCACAACCTTTTGGGTATGGGTAATGGTTGATATAACCCTGCGTTCTACTTTTTTCCCTTCGTGTGCTGACAAATTTTGCACCTATCCACAAATTTCTGCACATCTGTCCTCAACCCTGACCAATAATATGAGCCATTCAACTTTGAGAACGTTTTTTCATGACCGAAGTGTCCCACCAATCCTCCGTTCTTCTTTTCCTTCAGCAGATTCCCCCTCATGGAGCATTTCGGAATACATAGTTGATTTCCCCTGAAAAATAGTCCATCCTATATCATGTACTCTGTCCATTGGCTTTTGTCCCTGAGAATTGGATTCTCAGACGCCTCATATGCCTCTTTGAAATCTGGATCATCCCTGTACATTTCCTTGAGGTTATCAAAACCCAAAGTCTTAACTCTAAATTCCTTCATAAGAAAACATTTACTGCTCAAAGCATCAACAACTTTGTTAGCAGTTCTAGAAATATGCTTAATCAAAAAAGTAAAATTATGCTTGTATTCAACCCATTTAGCATGTTTTTGGTTCAACTTCTCCTATCGAGTCACAAATTGCAAAGTGTGATTATCGTTGTACAAAACAAACTCTTTTGGAACCAAATAGTGCCTCCATTTCTTCAGCGCTTGTATGACTGTGTAGAATTCTTTGTCATATGTGGAGTACTTAATCTTTGCTTCATTCAATTTTTCACTGAAATACGCAATCGGCCTGTTGTCTTGGCTTAAGAATGCTCCAATGGAAAATCCACTCGCATCACACCTGACCTTGAATGTCTTGTTGAAATATGGCAAAACCAGGATTGGTTGCTCAGTGATCTTCTTCTTCAACAGGTTGAAGCTCTTCTCCGCTTCCTCAGTCTAGTGAAAAGATTTATTTCTTTTCTTCACCGTATCCATCATCGGTGCACTAATTCCACTGAAGTTTCAAATGAATTTCCTGTAGAAGCGAGCCAAACCATGGAAGCTTCGAAATTCAAACACGCTCTTCAGCGATGGCCAATCCTTAATCGCCTTTATCTTCTCTGGATCCATTTTCAATTCATTTGCAGAGATATCAAAACCCAAATAAATGAGTTTTGTCCTCATAAATGACGATTTCTTCATGTTGATAAGAAATTTCTCTTGTTGTAACCTTCTCATCACTGCAACTAAGTGCTTCAAATGCTCTGCTTCAGTTTTGTTGAAAATTAATATATCATCAATATATACAATGACGGATTTCCCAATGAAATCATTCAGGACTTTGTTCATCAACCTCATGAAAGTACTGGGTGCATTTGTCAAGCCAAATGGCATGACAAGCCATTCGTACAGCCCTTCATTCGTCTTGAATGTTTTCTTCCATTCATCACCTTCTCTCATTCTAATCTGATGATATTCGCTTTTCAAATCAATCTTTGAAAAAAACTTTGCTCCATTTAAGCAATCCATCAAGTCATCCATCCTTGGCAATGGGAACCTGTAACTGATGGTAATTTTGTTGATTTCCCTTGAGTCTGTACACATCCTCTAGCCACTCTCCTTCCTTGGGTTGGACACTGTTGGAATAGTGCATGAACTCAAGCTCTCCCAAATCAATCCTTTGTCCATTAAGTCTTGGACCTGTCTCTTAACTTCTTCATTGTCCCGCGACGTCAACCTATAAGCTGATTTGTTCGAAAAACTGGCTCCAGGTATAAAATCGATATGATGGATTATACTCTTGATAGGTGGCAACGAACAAGGTTGTTCATCCACTACTGTATCAACAAATTCTTCCAGCAACTCCTAAATTTCTTTCGGTAAATCATCTATCCTAGTGTTGTTCAAAACAATTCTGGGCTTCCTAACCAAAATGAATTTCGTGTCTTCCTTCTTCTTGAATTCCTTAAGAAGTTCCTTCTCACTCATGAGAAGTACAGTATTGCTCATCTTTGTTTTCACCTCTTTATCCTTAATTGGCAGCAACATGTGCATCCTACCATTTTTCTCCAGAGTGTACGTGTTCTTTCTCCCATCATGCACCACATTTATGTCATATTTCCATGGTCTACCCAGCAATAGATGACAAACATCCATGGGAATGGCATCACATAATATGTCATCTTTATATCCTCCTATTTTAAATTCAACTAAACACTGTTTAGTGACATTTACCTGATGTCCTTTTTGTAGCCATGAAACTTTGTATGGGCTTGGATGCGCAATAGTATCCAGCTACAGTTTTTCCACCATTTTTGTAGATACAAGATTATATGTGCTACCGCTGTCCACTATGACCTTGCATACCCTATCTTTGGTTTTGCAAGCAGTCTAAAACATACTATTTCTTTGGGTTGGGTTCTCTGGCTCCTTCTCCGGTTTCAAGAGAACTTTTCGCATCATCAGAGATCTTCTTCCCTCAACGTCCTTTGCCTTAACATTCCATCCTTGAGCTTCGACAATGTGAGTTTCACCACCATATTTCTTCCTATATGGACACTCATAGGATTTATGTCTGATTTTTCCACAGACAAAGCAATTCACTTCACCTCCTCTGCCTCTTCTTCTTCCTTTGGCTCGAGAAAAAGTATTTCTATCATCATACTACCTCCCCTGTGAGCTTCCTCCTTTCTCAGGTTGAGTTTGAGGTTTCTTCCCCTCTTCGTTAGGCTTCTGAATTATGTCTTGGGCAATTGTCTTGCCTCTGCTTTGACTTCTACCTCGGCCTCTTTGACCTTGCTTTCGGCTCAACTTCTCTTCAGTTTTTAGAGCCATTTGATAAGCATCTTCTATGGTACGGATGGTCATCATGCTCATCTCGTCCTGAATGTCATATTGTAGACCATTCATATACCTGTCAACTTTCTCATTATCGCTTTCCCGATGACCTGCTCTGATGTTTATCCTATAGAACTCTTCAGTATATTCTTTCACTGACATCAGTTTCTGTCTCAAATTATGCATCCTCTGAAACAGATTTATTTGATAATCCCTGGGTATAAACTTGGCTTTCATTTTTGCAACCATTCTATCCTAGCTCTTGATTTTTTGCTTGCCCTTGCAACATCTGTCAGCCTACAGTTCATCCCACCACAGTGTTGCATGCCCTTTAAGTTTAGTAACAACATGTTTGACTTTCTTGTCTTCCTCGACATCCTCATAGTCGAATTCTTTGTCTAGAGCTCTAATCCAGTCTAGAAGCTCTTCAACGTCTAGGCTGCCTTCATACATTGGAATGCCCATTTTTTCCCTAGCACCTATCCTTGCAACAACCTTGAATAGGTGTTCTTCTGCAGCATCTTCGACAACAACTTCTTCTCCTTCATTTCCAGCTTCATTTTCACTTTCAGCTTTGCTGATATCCCCAACGTCAACTGTTTGCCTCTGTGTTGTCTCCATAGCATCAATTCTGGCACGTAATTCACGCATTTCTCTTTCCACTGCTAGATCAGGTATGGGACTTTCTCTTCTTCTCGGAAACATGGCTGTAAAATTCCTCTTTTCTCTCAGTTGTAGAAAAAAAAGAATTTGTTCTGGGCTATGATACCACAACTGGTGTAGACCTCCTACCCTCAGGCCGAGATCCGCATAGGATCTTCTCTAAACCACGACAAGGGTTAACTGAACTCCTTGTTTAAGCCCGCAAAGGATTTCGAGTCTTGCGAGTTGGGCACTTCGAATCCAATGCCACAACCCTTGGCAATAGTCGAAACGCGAAATTGCGAATGGGCTTAAGGTGTAAGCCCCCTCTTCAACCCCTTTTCCAATATGACCACAACCAAGCCCTTAACACAAGCACCTTTCACAACTCGCGACTTCGCGAGTTGAAGCGCCAACCTCTTGTGCTCTTCCTTCGCGAATCCCCGAAATACGATATGTCAATGATGGTTGAATCTACCCAAAGCGACGGGCACATGCCACATGTCACCTATGTTTACTCTGCTTGCAGAGTGGGTCCTTGCCACTTGTTTTGCACGAGTCTTCAGTTTTTGCAACTTGAGAGAACAACAAACAGTTGTTCCTCTTCCTCTACAAATCCCTGACTTTGAAATCGTGCCTTCGACGAGATCGATGGCTTTGTGCCTCCCTCGATCCAACGACCCTCGCTGTATCGGGATCTCACTAATCAGAAATCCACAACACTCGATCCAAACCACTGGTCACTCCATTCCCCGAATTCCGATACGCGAATTCACATATGAAATTAACGACCCTCGTTGATCCGGATTTGATGGTCACTATCCTTCCTGAACTTATATGTTGCAAGACACTCAGTATTAATCCCTTTGTTGTTCCACAAGATCCAATGGATAACAGAACTTTGGCACTTCCTCCTAAAGCGATTCCACTATCCGTTTTCAACTCCACGAGGACTTCTTGCCAAATTCCTTGGCGTCCTCCCTCCTGAACTTTACTTCTGTGAGATGATTTTGACCTCCGCCTCCCTTTGACCACTTCAAAGGTTCTATCCCTTCTGAGCTTTCACTTGCGAACTCAAGGCTTCCAAAAGGGCCCCTGCACGCACTCCTTGTGGTAATTTTTCAAATAACCTCAGGTTATTTGGTTCTTCGACTCTGTGCACCTCTTGCAATAGAAAATTCTTCAACTCCTCTGTGAGTTTGAAAGAATTTGTTCCCTTCTCCCAACCTGCACACACTTTGCACGACTCTGTGCTCTGCTGACACTCTTGCTTGTAAAGACACAATTTGAATCTCCTCTGAGAGTTTTGAGATGAAACTCAGAGCCTGGTCGATGCACTCCTTGCGGACCCTCCACTGCACTCTTTGCAGGAGTTCTCAGAAAGAGAAACAACTGAAACTCATTCTCCCCTTATCCAGAAATCAAACATTCAACATAGAATTCTAGAGCATACACACACATAGCATTGAAGAAAAATGCATACAGAGAATGTAAACAACCCTACAACATACCATTTAACAGGTGGTTCCAACAACCATAACAAACACATAGATTGGAATCAAAGATTTCTTCTATTAATTCCAGTGCTCCTATACATGGCGAATAACAACTAAAATGCATAAAATTCTATGTTCTCCTATGCAGCTCTACAACTTACGAATTCTGAATTATGTTACAATGATACAAGGGTTGAGGGTGTCTATCATCCGTTTTCCCTCCTATGCTCCTAAACTGTCTAATCTATCATTTAAATCTACCTACTTGCATTAAACACACATAAATGCCTATTACATCTAGTAGATAGGAACATACGCTCCAAAATCAGTTTGGATCTTCGATATAAATGCAACTACACTTTCCTCCCATCTATTACATTAATGTTTCACTTTTTGAAAAATTCACAATGTCTTCACAAAAATGTATTTAATTTCATCTACGCATCCAACTGTCTCTTTGGCTAGGTGCGTGCTTTGGCTTTCTACGATGCTCTTGTATCACCTGGATAGATAGCTAAGGTTTAATTGGGATTTTCCATCACCCTCTTCATTACCTTGACATAAGTACAATCAAGGTGAGCTAAGGTTTGCCACTATCGTTGTCTTAGCACACCACAATTACATAAAATCTTTAATTCCAACCCATATATAACTAAGGTTTAATTGGGAATTTCCATCACCGTCTTCATTACCTTGACATAAGTACAATCAAGGTGAGCTAAGGTTTAATTGAGATTTTCCATCATCATCTTCATTAACTTGACATAAGTACAATCAATGTTATTGAAAATCACAAATAATTTAATTTTAAGTGATAATTTAATTTCAACTGAGATGATCGCATAGAAGATTGTATTTTCAATATTGAACTTAGGGAAAAAAAAAATGTACACCTACATGGTCGAATAAGAATAATAAGAAAATATCATCTCAAAATAGTGTATTGGTCCACAATAGGAAAGTTTCCATTCTTAAACTTTGACTATTCTTTACATGAATGAAAAATAATTCTCATCATTAGTTCAAGGCAAGGAAACTAGTTAGAAAAACTACAAATTGATGCAAATCAATGTCGTTGCTATAGATAGGAACTAACCACCATCTTAAATGATATTCCTTGAATGCATTGAATAAATGGAAAAAATAAAATAAAATGGTGCATTAGGTTATTACATTAGCTTCACACGCTAAAGGTCTTCAGATCGAGCTTGGGGCTTAAGCATAACTGAATGTTCTATCTTATTATGTCCTTCAGCCAAAGGGTTATTCCTATCTGCTTATGAAGGAATCGGAAAATGCACCATAACGCTAAAAGGAGGGCTAGAACCTAGGACCTTGGGGTTAACAGCCACACATTCTAACAAATTGAGTTATTCCAGTTACATTGTGTTGCACGCATCATTTTTAATTTGTTCTGAGTTTATATATATATATATATATATATATACATCGATGGAAAATCGTACGCTACTGTAACAATAATGACCATTTAAGACAAATTCTCCGATACTTACTATTTAAGACAAATTATCGGATACTTATTTAATTAAGTAAAGATGTTTTTTAACTTTTGTAAACAAAAGGATTTTTTTCATTTGAATTCAGTGATATAAATTTGTATGAAAGTGCTATAAATTTGTACGAAATTATTATTTTTGGTTGTTTAAAATTTATTTCTGAATGTAGAAATGAATTCAGCATGTTGAAAAACTCTTGGAGCACTAGGAATATACAGAAATAATCACTCAAATATATGGATCTAACAATTTCTCAACAGGGACAGGGGTGTTGGCTGATTGACAACTGCACGTTCTGTTAAGGCGTACAGGCTCGGAGGTTGTGCCCCCAGCTGATCGCGCCTAAGGGTTATAGTAGCAGCCATCTGAATGGACCTCATGTCACACAAGTACTAAAGATTCACCGATTCCTCTAATCTAAAAAAAACAATTTCTCACCAGATTTTAAGCAAATGTCCCCAAAAAATTTGTAGAAGGTTTAGAGTACAGCCAAAACCACGCCTTTTGCTCCAAACAAAATTGGTTCTGATTACAAAGCTATGAGGCTCTGAACTTAACACAGTGAAAACGAATAAACTTCCCTTAAAATATAGTTAATCAAAAGATTTTCCTTTCCGAGAACAATTTGTAGGTTCAATCTTTGATTCATGTTCATACCAACTTCTAATCTTTGCATTAGTTACAGCGCTTGTGAATCCTTCACACTAAAGACCGCGGATTATAACAACTAAAACCTTTGCATCTCTTTGATTTCATTTAGCAGCTGCATATCTAGAAACTTCCAAAGGTCCTCCACACCATTCGCATCTTATGCTTCCATAGATATACGCTGGAAAGTTGTGTTGTGTGTCAATGAAATTGTTTCAAAAACTAAACTCCATTTCCGCACTCCTACATTCAACATTCAAAACTTATTAACGAAAAGTTCACTTTTGCTACGGAAATCGATAATTTGGTGAGGGTGAGTAGGTTAAAGAGATTTATTTGTTGTGAGAAAATGAAGTATTGTCTTTCTAAAGCTACTTTTAAAATATTCTCTCACTAATGTCAACTGTTCTTTATTAAAAATTCACAGCCCAAATGAAGAAGGCTCTTAGCCGAAATATATGGATAGTTGTGGAGTTCATGAAAAAAAAATTCTAAATGAAGTAAATGAATCCGCATGTCATTAAGAAAGTATGTAAGATTACTCTAGAACTAATATTGTCTGGATTTCTTTGTTAAAGCAACCAATCGTGGGCCTAAAAAAGGTGTTTTTTTGGCTTAGTTTGCCCAGATTTCAAACATCCAATACTGGCAGAAAAAGAGCTGTTATAAATTGACCATATATTTTTGGGCCAATCCATTGTGACAATATAAAAGCCAGGGAATCCTCTAATCCAGAAATGGTTGCCAGAACTTAAAACGCTGGTTTTCAGGGATAAAACCATCATCTTCAATAGAATGTCCAAAATGGAGAGGTAAGGTTAAATATTCCATTCCAGTAAAACACCAAGGGAGGTATGAACAAACAACATCCTAAACATTATCCTAATTGACTGAATGGTGCACATTCATATGAAACTTTCCATTTGTTGGTTCACATCTCCTCGTTGCAAACAAATCCTCCACCACCATTGTGACATTATCATGGCTCTTGTGATGGAGAACTAATCTATAGAGATATTCGGTTGTTGCTTGGGCTGATGGATAAATCACATCTTCTCCCAGCAAGGCGTCTCTAACATAATATCTAACATAATAACCAATTTTTGAACTAATTGTACACAGAAATAATAACCTACTAATGATAAAAACAACAATATTGCTATACAATGGCACTTACCAAGCTAAGCATTTAAAAGACATGACATTCATTTCAATTTAAAACTTCGTCTCCTGCAACCTCATTCCTGTTGGGATTTGGTGACAACGAATTCCTCCAAGGATGGATTTGGATTTTATTATTCTGTGTTGGTTACAACCAAATTAACCAAGTTAGAATATGGATAGGGATTGCATTTAATAATCAATTTCTTGTGTGAATGTATATAAATACATGTAAGCCCGTAGAGACAAATGAGAGAGGCAGAGTGAAAACTTGTTAGTCTGTTGTAATCTCCATGATCTGAATAATAAGACAACCGATGCCTATGCTTGGTGGACTTAGCCCAACATTTGGGTGAACCACGTGAAATCCCTGTGTGATTATTAATTATCATATGTGAATTATGTTTTCCGCATTTGTAATTCCAACAAGTGGTATCAGCAGTGGTTGGAGGAGAAAGGTGTCGAGGGTGAAAATATTTGAAAGAAGAGCAGCATCTCTGTGAAGTGCGTCGATTTCTACATTGCCACATAGGCTCCTCTCCAAGGGTACGACGTCTTATTACTTAAACTTACGTTCGTGCAAAAATACGTAGATCTTTCAAAATCGCCGCACTCCAAGTGTATCGGGAGGTGCGGACTCACCGCACCGCACTCCAGTTGTAGTATAAGGTGCGACGACTCCCTTTAAATCAAAAAAAAAAAATTCCAAGAGAAAATTCCTCAAAAAATTTATATATGGTATAAATTCCTTTACAAAACAACTGCCCCTTTAAATCAAAAGTTGCGACTCCTCTTAAACATTCGCATGGTTTTCTTTCATAATTTAAGGTATGAAGTTTGTTTTTTGTTTTTTAAACAAATGGGTGGAGGATGGTTAAATGGTGATATTTTAAAGTCACATGAATTTCTTTTTTTAAAAGAAATGTGAACAAGTCGAGAAGTCCAGGCTGTTTTTAAAAGAATTACTATATTTGGAATACAGTATGGAATATAGTATTTGGAGTATAGTATGTAAAAAGTATAAAGTGAATTTTAAAAGGTGAATTTTATTTTTTAATTAAATTTTTTATTAAGTTTTTTCTTTTAAATTTTTTGAGGTTATACCATTATTTTTCTACATATTTTTAAAAAGTTCTTAGTTATTATAAATAGTAATTTGGGTATTAGGAGATTTTGTGTTAATGGCTAAGATGTAGAGTTCGAAGTTTGAAGTTGAAAAGTTCAACAGTAAAAACAACTTTGAACTCTGGAAGCTCAAGATGTGGGATTTACCGGTGCAACAAGGGTTGCAAAAAGCATTGGCAGGCAAGTGAAAGAAACCAACAACCATGACGAATGAGGAATGAGAAGATCTGGATGTGAAAGTTCTTAGTACCATTCATTTATGTCTAGCAGATGATGTTTTGTTTAATATCGTAGGAGAGGATACAACATCAGGCTTATGGAGCAAGTTGGAAAGTCTATATATGGCGAAGTCCTTGACGAGCAGAATCTACTTAAGAGATGGTTGTACATTTTCCGGATCAAAGAAGGTACAAAAGTTGCTGACCATTTAAATACCTTCAATACCCTTATAGTTCAATTGACTAGTATGGAAGTTAAATTCGAAGATGAGGATAAGGCTAGTACACTATTGTGTTTGTTGCCTAACTCTTGGGATAATCTAGTCACCTCTATTAGCTTTAGCTCAGCAGATGTTTTAGATTATGACTCGGTTGTGGGAGCTTTGTTGGCTGAGGAGATGAGGAGAAAATTTAGTAAAGAAACCTCAACTTCAGAGGCGATGCTGGTCAGAGGTCGAACTAAAGAGCAGAATGAGAGAAGTTTTTCTTGATCTAAGTTAAGACATAGAAAGGGTAAAGAAAAATGTCGGTACTATGGCAAAACAAGACATCTCAAGAAAGATTGCTGGAAAAGAAAGGAATCTGAGGAAAAATCTATGAGGGAAGCAAATTTGGTTGTAACAAATTCAGGTATGACTGATCAAGTTTTATTTGTTTCTAGTAATTTACAATATCAAGAAGAATGGCAGTTAGATTCAGGTGCCTCCCACCACATGTGCTCACATAGAAATTGGTTCATTTCTTACCAATTTGTTGATGAGGGTGTAGTGTTCATGGGAAATGGTATTCCTTGTAAAACTGTTGGGGTTGGCAGTATTAGAATCAGAATGTTCGATTATATTGTTAGGGAATTAACGGATGTTAGATATGTACCTGAGCTTAAATCAAATTTGATTTCATTGGGAGTGTTGAATTCTTGTGGATATAAGTATACAGGTCAAGGTGGAGCACTCACATTGTCGAAAGGTAATTTAGTAGTGATGAAGGCAACAAAGGTTGATAACCTTTATAAGATGGAAGGGTACTGAAGCGACATCTGAAGTGACAAATATATCTTCTTTTTTATGGAAGAAGCATCAAGGTCATAACAGCAAGAAAGAATTGCAGGTACTGGTAAGCGGTAAATCATTTCCAGACTTAAAATCTTTGTTTCTAAATTTCTGTTTGTTTAATATCTTTGCAAGTTATGATGGTGGTATAAATGGATGTTGTGTGTGGGATCCTACTTCTCACAAGGTCATCATTGACAAAGATATAGTATGTATGGAACAACCAAAAGTGTTGATTCAAGATCGCAATGGTAAATTTGTTTGCATGCTAGATAATTCATTGTATGGCCTATTGGTACCCAGGAAAATATACAAGAGGTTTGAATCCTTCATATTGAGTCAGAATTTTTCAAAGGGTAGGAATGACTATACAGTTTATAGTACATTCACAGACTTGATGTTATTTGTTGATGATATGTTTGATGCAAGCTAAAGCATGGATAAAATCAGTAAGAAAATGACTCAGGTGGACAAGACAATTCAGATGCGGGATCAAGGAGCAACAAAACAAATTATGGGCATGGAAGTATACAAGGATGGTAATGGTAAGCTGTGGTTGGAGTTCAGTATGAACATTGTAAAACCAGTTTTTGTCCCTCTTTCTTTCCATTATAAGTTTTCTTCAAGCATAGGTCCTGTCTATAAAGAAGAAAATGTTATGTCTCGTGTAAGTTTAGTGGAGGTTTGTTGTATGTGATGAAATGGTTAAGACCAGATGTTTCACATGCTAATGATGTTGTCATATACATGACAGATTCAGGTGTTGCAGTGAAATGGGTGCTTCAGCGTTTGAGAAGCACAAATTTCACCTATAATGGTTATACTGAGATGGTTTGTGATAATTGTAATGTATCTTTTACATGTGTTTTGGATAGGAAGAGATATATCACTAAATATGTCTCACAGCACAGTTGTGGAAGACATGTTGGAGGTGGAGTGACCCCTCAAGAAATCCAAACTCGTGCAATTCACACAGGAGAGATCATGAAACCAGTTTTATTAGAGAATTTGCAGTGGTGCTTGGCTTCTCTTGGCTTGCAGAAAAGTTGATGAACAAAAGGAAGGAACAAGGTATCGGGTTAATTTTTGTCAAGGTGGAGATTGTTGGGATTTGGTGACAACGAATTCCTCGAAGGATGGATTTGGATCCTATTATTCTGCATTGGTTACAACTAAATAGACCAAGTTAGAATATGGATAGGGATTGCATTTAATAATCAGTTTCTTGTGTAAATGTATATAAATACATGTAAGCCCGTAGAGACAAATGTGTGAGAGAGAGATAGAGTGAGAACTTGCTAGTCTGTTGTAATCTCCATAATTTAAATAATAAGACAACCAATGTCTATGCTTGGTGGACGTAGCCCAATGTTTGGGTGAACCACATGAAATCCCTGTGTTTATAATCTATGTGTGATTGTTAATTATCATATATGTGAATTGTGTTTTTCGCATTTGCAATTCCAATAGATCCTTGCCATGCCATCTCATCCTCTGTGATACATCAAGTTATATCAGTCATGTGTATATGTTACAAAATCTCCTTTTATGCTTCACTATACTAGTTTCCATGTTTCAATGACTTGATGCAGCAAAAAGGCCACCATAAGAAATAACTAGTAAAACAAAGCATGGCTTTATGATCAATAGAAAATATAATAACCATGTATCCACGAGACAAAACAAGTCTTGAATCTCCGCAATTGGAAACAATAATCTAATAGGCCCCATAACTGCAACTACGACTGTAGATCCAACATTTTAGGTTATATAGATCATCTCTTTTGAATACTCCCCCTCCAACCTCAATATCAATTTGTGAAAGCAATCAACAAAATCCATCTTCCACTTGACTTTCCAATTGTTTTCCCCAACAACAACACGATGAAGCTGATATTTGCAGAAATTAGCAGCCTGCAAGAGCAATAACTATTTCAACAAATTTCTAGTTCTAGCAAGACATACTTGGAAACAAGGGGGCTTGCCTCTTGCAAGCTTTTCTGAAGCATCAAAACCAATATTTGCAGATATATTTTCCAAAAATGAAAGTTTTGCATAATCCAACATGGGAATTCCATGTCCATCATAGACATGAAGTACAGGGCTTCCAATGGAACTCTATAAGACACCGAAAATACATCCATCTACAGTTACACAAGAAACAAATAGAAATCCAGGCATGGATTCCACGGCATTCTCCATGTCTGACACTTCCAGGAAAGGATTTTGTTATCAGCAACAAGGATTCTTTTGAATCCCGATCCATTTCCTCCACTGGTGCTCAAAAGTGACGCCACAAAAGCCAGATCTGCAGAACTGCCATGGGCCAAATCAACAGTATTAATTACAAAATGCATATATCCAATTTTTTTCCTTAAGTTGGTCCTCCTCCTCCTGCGGATAGGTGTTTTTACTGTAATTCCACTGCAAATGGCACACAATTTGTGCAAGAAGGCGCAAGAAGTGGAATCTGTGGCCGATAAGTTCTATTGGTGGACAAGTTTTGGAAGTCGAAAGTTTGAAACTGTTTGAAAATAGTGCATGCCTTCCGCATAACAAGACGGCCGCATACATCATAGATGTTGTTTATTTCTTTTCTATAAGTTAAAGGATCAAATATTCTTGGAAAATGAATTCCACCCTAGAGTTTGCGGCAAGAACCCTAAACAAGTCTCAAATTGAAACTGTTTATAGAGTTGTTAATTACCATATTGTAGAAGTGTTGAATACAAGGAATACTTTCATCCCACGCCTCCACGCTCTTATATTATTCAATTTGCAGCCTCTTAACAAGAAGACGGAGTTTGGTTTACAACCTTTGTTTGTCCATTGGTTTGTGGGTGAAAGGGTTGTATTTTGAATTTCATATTTATCATATCTTATAAATATATATATTTTAAAATTAAAATTGGTGATGAATTTCAAAATGTAATTATATATTAATTAAAATAAAATTTTCCAAATCGAGATAATTATAACTTTACATAATTTTTACCAATTCATCAATGAATTTTTTTCTCAAAACATACTACGCGCTTGCAACTGTGTATACAGTACCAACTTCAAAGTACTTCAAGATACACTCCCTTTAACATAATTTGCTATTCTAAGTACTTCCAGAGACACTCACTTTAACATAATTTTCTATATCATTCTACATATTCAAATATATATGCACCTTTGCATATTAAAAATGGTTTTCCCCACTCCAAAATGTCCCACCACTTTTAGCACGGCAAATAATTGACAGCCTTTCCTGTAGCACTTCTTCAACTGCATTGCTGAGATTTCTCTGACAATAACTTCTCTGGGAATTCCTTGGACTTTCCTTGGGTTTCCTTCCTCATGCAGACAAGTGAATGCCTTGTTAAGACATTCTAAGATGGCATGGTGTTGATCCAACTAATCCATCCCAATTAGATAGTCATAAGAACCTAAAGGTAAAATGTTCAATTCATCTCTCGTGCTCAGTCCATTCATGTCCATTGGAAAAGACTTAACCAACTCTATAACCATTCATGTCCATGTTTTCTTCTCGACAAATGCAAACTTTCCATCACTCTAGGATTAATATAACTATGACTAGCCCCTGAATCAATTAAAATAGTAAAGGCATGGTTGTTAATCATACCTTCCACTTCAATCATGTGTGACTGATATTTTTCTTGCTTGTTGTCCAGGGTTGCGTAGATCCTAGGTATTCTACTGCCCATGTCCTCCACTGTCTCCTCTTGCTGAACATTGTGGAAAACTCTTACTTTGTCATTTCTGTGGGGGAAATATCTGTACCTATGGTTTCCATTACAACCCCAACATTCCATAGGTGGTTGTCTTGGCATTTTCCCACCCACTTCAGCCTTCCTGGGCTCTCTAAAAGATGGATGTCCTTGAGGAATGTTCCTAAAAAAGGGCGGCTTAGATCCCTTCTTCCTATGATCCATCTTGAATTTCTTCTTGTCTTCCCAAGCCTTTTGGAAAGTAGACTTTTCTCTTTGCTTCTCATATAAGATTTTTTCTCTTCTTATCGTTTCTTCCATAGTCTTAGGGTCATCATACTGGATCTTGTCACCAATGGAAGGTGGCAGTCCACTCAGATACATTTAATATTGAAAGTCTCATCCTTGATGAACGAGACATACTTCAATAATTTCAAAAACCTTCGCTCATATTCATCAATGGTCATGCTATCGAGCTTGATTTCAAAGAACTCTTTCATCTTTCTATCATAGTATCTTTTAGTCAAGTATTTATTTTTGAAATACTTCTTGAATTCTTTCCAAGTAACATTCTTCTATCTAATGTGTTGCACCTGCACAAGTTGATCCCACCACATGGATACCTTTCCTTCCAATTGATACATTGGAATTCTTCCTTTTGCATGAGAGGAATAATTATGTAGTTGGAAATATTTAATCATGCCAAACAACCATGTCTCAACATCTTCCTCCTTCTTGTGCTCTCCATCAAACGTAAGAGGCTTAATCTTGTTCATTTTCCCCTTCAGTTCATCCACTCCAGTTCTCTTATGATTTCTGGTAGGGGATGGGCTTGAACTATTGTGTGCCTCCTTATTGGAACGCTTCGGGGAGTGACGATGATGCCTAGTAACACTTCTTGATATTATTTTCCTCTCAAAGGTTCTGTGACTCCCTATTTTTCTTGAGTCAGTCTTCTTATCCAACTTCCTTTCAATTCTCTCCATACATTGCATCAACTTTAAGTTGAATTCTCCCTGTCGATCCTTGTCTTTCATGAGATTTTTTTTATCAGATCGATGATTCTGTGCATCTTTCTGCAATCTTTCAATGATTTTTATAATATGCCCTTCATTATCCATATCTTCTCTATGCCCATTGGAGTTCGATACTTCCACTCCCAAATGGTCATCCATTCCTTTATCTTCATTCTCTGAACTGAAAACATTTTGTGCCTCCTCCATTTCTCTGCACTCCGTGGCAATTCACTATGGTCCCGACACTCATTGAACTCTACAAACACAATGTGCAGTCGAATGGAATTTGTCAGGCCATCATTCCTTAACAAATCCCACAACATTCATAAACCAATCTGATTACATAAACGTTCATATTTTGTTTTCTTTCTGAGCTCTTCTCTGCTCTGTAATAAATTTTGGCATTAGCCCCTTTCTCTTAGTCCCCAACCCACATGATCACGGGTCGTGACCAAGCACTAGGTCAAAAGGGTGCTTACTCGGGCCTTTGGATTTTGGAAATTTTCAAAGCACAACACATCAATTTCTCAGAGTTTTGAGTTACCAAACTCGCGAAGTAGGGTGGATCATCCATCCACGTCTACTTAACATATGACGAAATACACATAGTATGGAACCTCAGGTGTCTGAGTTCTGAGAATTTGGGTCTTCGAGACTTCGGGATTTTGGAGCTTCAGAGGATCTCGTATCCGCACATTCGAACTGCTAATCTCCGAACATTCCCAATCACCTTTGGTGATGTCATTATGTCACATCACTGAGCACTCTTCCAATTGCAGGGGCATGCAACGACAGTTTGGAGTAACATGCCTTTCGTCCCACAATTCTTCTAACGTTGACGCGTTACCCCTCGGTGAAACCGGGGTTTGGATTGCGGGACTGCCTTGGAGAATTAACTCTCATGCAACTTGGATCCCCACAATACCTTCTGGCCGTTGATCTTGATGTATCGTTATCAACCCTCATGTGGGTCCTTTGTCCTTTAACTACGTTACGTAACCTCGGGGTCCCACTAACCATGCTCGTAGAGTGTGCCACATGGTGGAATACTAGTGGCTGACACGTGGTTTAGTCAAATGAGTGACACGTGTCACATTCCATACGTCATTTCAATATTCTACGGTTTCAAAAAACACTGACACATAGTGCACAACCCATGTTTCCACGTCAAACCAAATGACATCACCATGCCACGTCACTTCGGAGTTTCGGACTTCAGAAATTCTTACGCTTGCTTCCTTCCAATATTCTGAATCCGAAACTCCAAACCTCTTTACTCTCCGGGCCCACATAGTAAAAATGTCACCAACCCAGGTGGTGGCACGTGGCATGTCTAGGAAGGTCCACATCACCCTTAGCGACATCATCCGACCCCACCATGCCTACTCTCTCACTTTGGAACTTCGGGTTTTAGAAGTTTGTGCATCAACACATCCTACTTCTCCCAATCAACTAAGTCTGAAGTTACGATATGCTCTTTTGCTTGATCTAACGGTCAATCTCTTTTCCTCTGATCTAAAGTGTAGATCTCTCCTCGGGACTTCGAAGTTTTAGGTTTCAGACTTTCTCTTATCTTTTCATCGAGCTTCATTGACATCGTGAAGTTTGAAGGGCTTCCAGGTTAACCCTTCTACGCTTTCTCCAGATCTAATGGTCATAAAAGGGTTTCCCCTTTTTCCTGAACAGATCCTACGGTTCACATTATTCTACGGTCCAATACCACTTATGTCATGGTTTTACGATACCGATACTCTTCCTGAGATTCTTAACATGACCAAGGTAATCCTCTTGGCACTCAGGAATGTTTCTGAGGTCAATAATTGGTTCCTCTTAACATAATTTCCTCTTGAAACCTTGAGTCCAATGACCACTTATCTAGCCCATCCAGGCTCAGTGTTGAAACCATGGCTCTGTTACCAAAATGTAACATCCCCAGTCACCAACTAGCCTTGGAATGCCACTACTCAGACACTTTAGTTAGTTCTGATACCAAAATGTAACATCCCCAACCATCACTAGACCGGGCAACACTACCTCGTGGAATATACACTTATATAATATATGCATTTTAATGAATTTAAAACACTTAATCACAATAATCACATAAATGTTGCTACCATACAGAATCAATGGAACTAACAGTAATTCACATATGCAACGGAATACATGATAACATTCAAGTAATCCAAACATGCATAAAATACATAATCAAGCATAAAGATGATACTTATCTTTTAACTGGGTAAATCCACCAACTGCTTGCAGACCTTCCACGAACCTCCCAGTCTTAGACCACACTTCTCATCACTCTCAACAGTAAGTCACCCCCAAGCCGGGACTAAGCTCCACCGGGTAAGGGATTCCTAGGCTATGCAAGGTCAATAGGAAATTCACACAATTAAAGAGGAAAAATTCTCTCCCATGAGCCACTTACGCCCACTGCCCCCAGAATCTCATTCCCCACATGCCTGCCCCACCCCAGGAGTATACATATTCACTGTCACATAGTCCATCAGCTGATAAACCTCCCTTGCCTTGGGCTTCAGCAACAAGCCAGACAAAAAATATTAGAGCTCTGTGGCAGCTACAAGACCCCCTCCAAGAGATCTCACTTCCTCAGAACACTCTCTCACCTAGAGAGATTTTCTCACAGGCCTGACAACCTACCTCTTCAATCCAAAACCACCTCTCTCACCTGGAGAGAGTGTTTCTCACGGGCCTAACAACCTTTTTCTTCATCAAATATTCAACTAAGCTCTAGCCAGGTACGGGTGACAGCAGCAACAACAACCCTTAGTTATCTCACGAGTGACATTAGTAATAGGGAAATGGTTATGAACACCCAAAATGGTAACAATAAAATACTAGACATAGCAAGGCTCAGGCGATTACGGGATGTGTTGGGCTTCTCAACAAGCAACACAAGTCAGCTTCACGGTTTCTGTTTCCAGAGATGCGTGAAGGTATGCAAAGGTCAATCGCAGAGTCAAACAGGTTAGATGTTGGATCAATCCATGGGTTTATCCTGGGTTCAGAATGCATGTCAGAGTGGGAAGCGAACCCCCAACATAGTTGATGCTTCAACTTTTAACTGCATGCGCCCAGGTCGACACTTGTCTTTCTGGAGCTGCATGCTTTTCACTTCGCACACGTTCCTTTTCCAGAAACTTAGGATAAAAACATATCTTTCATTCTTTTAGGAATATATTATAATATTCCTTTTTGGGTTAATCCCCCTAGCTTATCTCCCTTCTTTCCTAACCTCTTAGCCCCCTCTCCTTACCGAGCCTTGTGGAAGATTATTCCCTCATCACTCTTTCTTTGTGGTCGGTCTACACACAACAATGTTTATATTTTATTAATGATCTACATAATTACATATGCAAAATCAGGCTCATGGCCTTAAGCATCTAGGCTCTCCGGCCTAACAAACATATAAGTCTTCCGCTTATAAATACTTGGCTCACCATCCTATAAACACAATTACAATTCATCCATATAACTGGGGCTTGTCCTTGGGGTATTACAATCCCCTCCCCTTATTTTTTCATTGTCCTCGGTGCAACCTCTTTACACAACAACAACACGATTTTCAAAATCTTCAAAAAGATGCAGGTATTCTACCCGCATAGCATACTCATGCTCCCATGTCATGTCCTTGGGACCGTACCAGGTCCACTAGACCTGTACAAGCCCTATGGTTCGATTCTGGATTTGTTTTCTCTTCCGGTCCAATATGCACACAAGATGCACTTGCAAGATGCCTTATTGCTCCACTTGAATCACATTCCAATCAATAACATGATTAGCATCAGGTATATATTTATTAAGCAATGAAACATGAAACACATTATGTATAGTCATGGATACAGGAAATGCAAGCATATATGCAACTGGTCCAATCCTTTCTAGGATTTCAAATGGCCCACAAAATCTGGTTGCCAACTTCGAACATTTTCCTAGCTTCAGGGAACTTCTGTTGGCTTTCACTTTCAAGAAAACATGATCACCCACTTTAAACTCTCGGTGGGTTTTTTTCTTATCAGCATAACTCTTCTGCCTGTCTTGGGCAACCTTCAAATTCTTCTTAATCTTCAACATTTTCTCTTCCATTTCCTTAAGAAAATCTGGCCCAACTATTGTTCTATGAGCTGGGTTATCCCAGCTTATTGGAGTGTTGCACTTTCTACCATAAAGTGCCTCAAATGGGCTCATCTTCAATGATGCTTGAAACCCATTGTTGTAGGCAAATTCTACCAAGTGTAGGTAGTCTTCCCATTTAGATGGTTTGTCCATCACATACATCCTTAGCATAACTTCTATTACCCTGTTCACCCGCTCTGTCTGTCCATCAGAATTAGGATGATAAGGTGTACTGAAGTTCAGATTTGTTTTGAACCCCTTGAATAACCCCTTCCATAATTTTGAGGTAAATTTCGGGTCTCTGTCAGACACAATTGTCTTGGGAATACCGTGCAATCATGATATTTCCCTCATAAAGGTATCAACAACATTGGTTTCCTTGTGAGTGGTCTTTAATAGAATAAGATGGACATCTTTCGTAAGCTTGTCCACCACCACCATGATTGAATCATGATGCTTGCCAGTTCTGAGCAGTCCTATGATGAAATCCATTGTCACCACTTCTCACTTCCACTTAGGAATGGGTAAAGGTTGTAGCAACCCTGTTGGGTGCCTGTGCTCAGCTTTAACCTTCTGAAACTCCATACATCTGGCAATGTATTCAACAATATATTTCTTCACTCCTATCCAAAAGTAATAGCTCTTGAACGCTGCCACAGTTTCCTGATATCCAGGGTGTCCAACATAAGTCACATTATGCATTTCTTTCAAAATCATAAGTTTCAATTCCTGGACATTAGGTACATAAACTTTGTTTTTGTACAGGAGCGTTCCATCAACTTCTAATTTATAATCTTCCACTTTCTGTGGCATCTTACCTTGCTATAGCTTTGCTACCAATTCCAGGTACTGCAAGTTTGCATTTGTAGCTTCTGAAATTTTTCCTTTAATATCAGTTTGGTACATGCTAATGGTTGTAGCATGTAGTTCATGCACTCTCCTATTGAGTGCATCAACCACTCTGTTCTCTTTTCCTTTATATGCTTGATATCAAATTCATACTCACAAAGGAACTCCAACCACCTACTCTGCCTAGCATTCAAGGTTGGTTGATCAAACAAATACTTCAGACCATTATGGTCTGTCCTCAGTTCAAACTTCTTTTCACTGAGATAATACCTCCATTTCTTTAGAGTGTGCACTATGGTTGCCAACTCCAAATCATGAGTTGCATAGTTCTTTTCATGCTCTTTCAACTTCCTGGACTCATAACATATTACAAACCCATTCTGACTGAGGACTCCTCCTAGTCCTTCTTTCCATGCATCTATACACACTACAAAATCCTCATTCGGATCTACAATCCTCAGGATTGGAGCATTGGTTAACATTCGCTTCAATCGCTGGAAGATTCTCTCACATTCTTCTGTCCATTGAAATTTCTTATCCTTCCTTTGCAAGGAAGTGATAGGGTGAGCTATCCTTGAGAACCTTGCAATGAACCTTCTGTAATAGCCAGCTAGACCCATGAAGGATCTTAATTCTATTACATTCTTAGGCACTGACCATTCTCTGATGGCCTCTATCTTCTTAGGATCCATGACCATCCCATCCTCTTAAATGATATGCCCCAAGTAATGGATCTGCATTTGATAAAATGATCACTTACTCAACTTGACATACAATTTTTGTTCATTAATACGAACTAGGAGCAGTGTAATCAATATTAAATATTCCACTCTGGTATAATTAGCATTTGATATTATAAATAGGATGTTATATAGATCCTAGAGTGGTGGAAAGTTTGCAATCGTCGAGAAGCAAACATGGAAAATCTTGGTTAGTGTAGCTGGCTATAGGAACCAAGAGAAAGGTTACGAAGTTGGTTAAGTCATGTCCAGTGGACATGAATGGACTGAGCATGAGAGATGAATTGAACATTTTACCTTTAGGTTCTTATGACTATCTAATTGGGATGGATTGGTTGGATCAACACCATGCCATCTTAGACTGTTGTAACAAGGCATCCACTAGCCTGGATGAGGAAGGAAACCCAAGGAAAGTCCAAGGAATTCCCAAAGCATTTATTGTTAGATAAATCTCAGCAATGCAGCTGAAGAAGTGCTACATCGCTTTTAGATGGGATTAATCATATTCCCAACACAAATTCTCATCCTTGTCAAGTAGTAATTCTTTGAGAGTGAATCCATCGTTCACTTCCCTTTTCCTAATTGCATAGATTAGGCATAGATCACAACGCTGAATTTTTTTTCATGATCATGCAATCCTTTTAATTCTTCATGTGGAAGTGATTATCACTACATAACCACTATAAGCATTGAAAATTTTACCATAGGCAATCAAGATGACATGCATTAAATCTTATAAGTAACTATTTTCTTATATTTTATCACAGAATTTAATTGTTGCATGTAATACATCCACTTCATGTGTTTGTCATAGTGCAAATTTGCCTAAGTTTACAAGAATTATAGAGGCTTTTGATCACCATAGGCAACCAATATGACATGCATGCAATCTTATAAGCAACTACTTTCTTATATTTTATCATGGAATTGAATTGTTGCATGTAATACATCCACTTCATGTGTTTGAATGCAACTTTGCCTAAGTTTAAAAGAATTATAGAGGCTTGTGATGTGTGTATATTATTCTCTCTTTTCCTATTGTGAAAGGTCTCGAATACCAGATCACTTGGTAGAGTGCATACATCTCCTTATCATACATAGGGTAGTTTAATATTGTTCATGAGGTTGTCTCTTAATAGTATGTTATATTTATGCCTTCCTACATAAGGACAACCCCTAAAGCATTGTTGGAAGCCTCAACCTCAATTTCAAAGGGTTTTTGAAGACTAAGAAGCCCAAGGAAAAGTGTTTCACAAATATTTTCTTTTAGTGAGTTAAAAGAATTTCCCAACTCTTATTCTATACAAACCCAAATCCACTTTTTGTCTAAGGCATGCAATGGTGCAATATTGGGAAAATGAGGAACAATTTTTTTGAAGTATTGATATAATCCAATAAAATTTCTTATCTTATATTATTAAGTCTTTAATATTTCAAGATCATCATTACTTTAGCATGACCAGTCTTGAGGTCATCACCTCCAACCAAAAACTTAGATATGCTAGAGATTATTTGGAAAATCAAATTTCAAATAATTTTTATGCACTATTTCAAGAATCTATGTGAAGTGTTCCATGTGTTATTCCCAAGTTTTTAGTAAATATTAGAATGTCATAAATCAATATTACAAATAATGAATCAAGGAAGAGTCTAAGTACTTCATCCATCAACCTCATACAAATTATAGGGGTGTTACATAACTCAACGTGCATGATGAGCCATTCAAACAAACCTTGCTCTGACTTGAATGATGTAGTCTTCTAAATATACTCCTATTTGATATGGACTTGATGATATCTTGATTTAAGATCTAACTTGGTTAATTGGCACCATGAAGCTAATCCAATAGATCATATACTCTAGGAAATCAATATTCCTTTTTAATTGCAATTCTATTTAATGCTTGAAAATACACACAATAAGTAGCCAAGTTTCATCCCATTTAGGCACCGGAATGATTGGTGATACAAAAGTGGAACGACTTGGCCTTATCACTCCTTGATGCATGAGTTCTTGAATCTTTCAGTATTATCACTTCTTGGGCCATGAGTTCTTGAATCTTCCACTTTATATGTTCATTCATTACCATTAATTTACAAGAAAACCTAATGTTGGGCAATGAAGAGTTAGGCATCAAGTTTGTTTCATATTCAATTGTTGTTTTCAGAGGAAACCCCTTGGGCTATTAAAAAAATGGCCTCATACTTATGAAACCATTTATCCATATATCATTTCCTCTCTCTATAATGAACTTGCGAAGATGAATATGTCCCTTCTTTCTTTTTTCTCAACACTAGCCTAAGTTTAGTTCAAAAATCAATAAGCCTAGGAATTATGCCTTTATGAGGAAAACCATGGTTGTGAGTGTTTTTAATTGTTACAACTAATATTTCCTAGCTTCCAGCGATGGAGATTTTCTTGGCTAGCTTGCATTGCAACACTAGAGGGAAGTGGGATAGCCTAAAGGATTGTTTATTAGTGAAGGGGATCATATTCCTTGTGTTGTGTAAGGCTAAGGGGGAAAGCGAGTATGGAAAGTGGGGTTGTAGAATTAATGGATTGAAGGATGAATTTCTTGTCTATAAATGTTGTTGTAAACTTAGGCTAAGAGGGAAAATACCTAGCATAAAAAATTAATTAGGATGAGTGAGGAAAACTTAACCTTAGCTAGTAAATGCCCCCATGTTGTTTCATAGCATGGTATGAGGGTAGAACCTATTTGAGATGGTGCATATGGCTAGGTGTAAAAATGCTCCCATGGAGCTATTTCCCCAAGTGTAGCTAATGATAGTTAAACTATTGATTTGTGTTGTTTGTATTCTAGATACTAATGCTTGTGGTGAGTGTTGTGTTGATGATTATGTGCTCACAATTATGGAAGTTGCAAGTCTAGGAGTAGATATTAGGGCTCAAGAGTGCATGTTGAGCTACCTACTAGCGATTCATATGAAGAATTGGGAAGCTTTCATAGAAACATATTGTAATGTAGATGGTTTAAATCTTCATTTGTCATGTGTATTGATTTCTAGCCATGTCAATTTGATGTTAATGGACTTGTGGGTAAGCCAGAAGAGGAAATAATCATGAAGAAAATGTAATTATATCCATGTGAAAGAATTGTATATGAATACCATTGTAAATGCATATGAATGTTATTGTAATTTCCCATATACCATGTATTATTATACAATGTATAAGAAAAAAAGTGTTTTATGTGCTAAGATGGATGAATGCGCTCATGGGTTGCCAAATAATTGGTTGTGGGCAATATATTTCCAGTGAAGACTATTATTGTCTGTAAAATATATGTAAGAATCCTGGTTACAACTTAATTATGCATTGTGTACATTAAATTGTGGTATCAGAGAAAGAAGTTGGTGAAAATGGGTAGTTTCAAGAAGTACCCCATATCCTCAATAGTGCAAAAAGGCTATTGGGTATGTTACAATATCATATCAAAACTATTGGTTACAACACTAGGGATATATGGGCTATAACTCAAATTCTATATGAATAAATTGCGGTTTGCTTGTCAAGTGTTTAACAAAATACCTCAAGGAGAATAATTGGGAGAGCATTCTTGAAGATGGAAATTGTTAGAATGATGGCTCAATTCTAAAATTGGATTCTTGTTAAAGCATATAGAGGCACAATTTATGTAATTCTTGAATTGTAGAGTTTTTCTCCATGTAAAACGGAGTAGAAATGTAGCTTGCAGGATATGTGTTTAACAAAATTTCCACGAGGAAGAAGGACTGTATAGAGCCATAATTGAGAATTTTGGGTTTTATAATGTCAACTAGTGTAACTCCTGAATGGAAAAGCTCAATTTCATGGAGGATTAGGTGAATTATTATTACAAATTTCAGTGCTATGGAGGATTTGGGAAAAAAAATGAAATAAAAAAAATGCCCAATTTTTAATGATGACATACATTTGAATTCACCAAAAATGGTGTCCAAATTCCATCTAAGGAGTAAATGAATGCACAAGGGGTTGAATAGGAGAAGCCATGTTTGAAAATTCTTGATGGTCGTTGGTTAATTGGGTGTGTGTGTGTGTGTGTGTAGGCATGGAGAAAGTGCAGAAATTGAAAAAAAGTGGCAACCTCATGAGCCATAACATTCAACTCAGAGATTAGTATTGAGGATGGTTATAGTGGTTGGAAAGGTAATTTAGAGGAGAACATGATAGAAGGTTTAGTTTTTCAAAATACACATCCAATTGTTTCAAAAAGTTGTAGGAATGGGGCTTCTAAGCTTTAGTGAGAATTGCAACTGCCAAATGTGGAAGAATTCCAGGGTAGTTTTAATTTTGGAAAACAAATTCAGGATGATAGAGGTGCATACCATACATGAAGATTGAGCAAGAAATATTTCAAATACCTCATGATGGTTTTTATACAATGGTGTAAAGGCACATTTGGAGGTGAAAAAGCATGACAATGAAAAATGGTTGTTTAATAACAACTTGAAGGTTGGACCGAGGAACAAGGATGATCAAGGATAATATAGCTAATGGTATTACTATGATGTTAATATCAAGATGGATGAATTCCATGACTGAATATTGTTAAGGCATTTTGTAGATTGATTCTAGAATCAATCATGAAGAACAAAGGGACCAAGAAGCTAGTGTTCAAAAATAAGGATGGATACATGTACTTATTGTAAGTAGTAAGTGCAATATGAATTGAAAAAGAAGATCTATTGAATGATTTGGATATGGTAATTGAATATTATATGAATAAAAGAATAGTGATAAGTATAAGAAGTCATAGGAACTATTGGTTGTTGGAATTGGATGCCACAAGATAATGATTAGCAAGAGCATGGAAGATGCAATCATGTAGAGAAGAGTTGTAAGAATCACGAGCATTGCACTTGGTTATTATGTGAAACCAAGTAACAATGAAAAGAATGAGAAGCATAGAACAAGACAACAAGTAAAGAAGGATATCAACATGCATATGAAGGTAATGAAAGTTCCTCAACCTTAATATAGAAAAATAAAAACAACTAATAATGGTTGCAAAGCATGATTGCAAAGAAGGAAGTTATGGAAAAGGAAACCTACCAAGGTAAAAGAGAACAAGGAATTTTTGAGGTGATGGTAAACCATCTCTGTAGGCAAGTGTATGTATGCTTGGAAGATTTGTAAGCTATGAATCAACAACTTAGGTGTAAAAAATACAGTGAAATTGAATTTCCATTTAGTTGAAAGGTGCCAATGGAGGAAACAAAGAACTTCATTGTGTATGAATTGGTCTTGCTAAATAGAATTAGACTTCATATAGATTATCCAATGAAGTGAACAAAAATTATAGAATGGAAAAATGTCTATAGACAACTAGAAATAAGGGTAAGAGATACCATCATGTCAATATTTCAGTTAGTTGGAAGATAGTGCAGCACTATGTTGGATTACTGAGAGGGGGGGTGAATCAGTAATAGAGAAATGTAATCCTTTTTAACCATATAATCCAAGTGTTATATCAATGAAGCATTATCATCCAATAACTATAGAGTAAATAAGCAATGAACAAATGAACAAACATACACATACATAGTACACCAGTGTTTTACGTGGAAACCCAAATCAGGAGAAAACCACGGAATGTTTTTCTTATATTTATTGAAGAATTACATTCATTGGAAGCACCAACTTCCTTTGTTTTCCAGCTGCAACTGGAAGGAGGCTCCAACCCCCTAGTTTCTCAGGCTACAACCTGAGGGAAGCTCCAACTCCCCAATTCTCTGGTACAACCAGAAGGAGGATACACCCACCCCCTATGTTCTCCGGCGACAACCAAAAGGTGGCTTCTGACCACATCCTTGCCCCATCCTGCCACCTACAGTAGAAGTAGAATGAAAGTGGAACCACTTGTCCCAACTGTCAGCATGAGATATACCCACTTTGTAAACCTGTACCAATAAATCCTAACAATGCATCAACTACGTACCTCAACCTGTAATCAGCACGTACCATAAACAAAGTGCATCAACACATGTACTCAAATTGTACCATAAACAAGTGCATCAACCGTGCACCAACACGTACCAAATAACCTATAATCAGCACGTACCATAAACAAGTGCATCCAACCATGTACCAAGTATGTACCAATCGTAGTAACTACTCATCAACTATGACTCATTAATATGTCTGAACATTATCAACTATACACCTCATGTATGTACCAACTCATCAACTACTTGTCTCAACCATGTACTCAACATGTACCTCAACCAAAAGCCCTCATCAATTTCATCATCAAATCTGATTTGCTTAACTTTGTAATAACACGGGTGTATATGATCACATTTCTGCAAACCTTCCTTAACTTCAACAACAAGGAGACTAGCATTTTCATCAAACTTTTCTTTAGTCTCACATGCCTGGATTTTGGATTAGTCAACAACCTAATTTGAAGTAATCATAACTTTGTTTTGCAATGTATAAAGATCTTAAATGGATACACAATGTTCTTCAATGTGTTTTATGCAATTCTTTTAGGTTTTTCACTACTTGGAACCTCTCAAAAAGTGTTAGTGCAATTATTTGCATAATATATATTACAAACAAAATTATCAGCAAAGGGATTAAATGTCAGTAGAGTTGATGCACTATATGTGCCGATAGCAGAGGATAAGTTCCTATGTTTGTTTAGTATAGATAAAGAAAACCATTTAGAAACCAACACACTTTTAAAATGACAATCTTCACACAATTTGAAAGATGGAAAGAAAAACTCATAAACAAGCAAAGCTCTTGCTCAGAATTAATGGACATGTTCATTGATGGCTTATGAAAAGAAAGATGAACTTTGATTCTATCTCTGGGAGGACTAAGCGAACAAGTGCCCCATTAAATATCATGCATGGTGAAATATAGAGATCCAAATGTTCACGCATTACCACACTTTGCAACACATTCAAATAGTGAAATTAAACAAAATAATATGAAATCGAAATAACAAATACATGAAATGAAAATCTACACTAACAATTTAATAAGCTTACAAAATTTTGGATCAGTGTATGTCGATATAACATGGAATCTTTTAGATCAGCAGATGCTAACTTCTAAGAGAAACAAAATCATTGAATCCAAGCTTGCATTAATCTTCAACAGGTGAGTTTACAAAGGAGTCTCTTCATGAATCAAATCCACATCTTAACAATTCTCCTCAAGAACCTATCTCATAACAATTCCCTTAATCTACATAATAGTAATTCTCCCCTCATGAAAGAGGGCACTCTCTGTATATTTGAGGCTTTGAAGAATAAACATCTCATAATTCTGATTCTTTTCTCTCAACCCATTTCCCTTTATTACAAAACATAATCCCTTCAAATCCTCACACATATCTCTCATATATCTTGGATAAGATGTGACAACCAAATCTCCATGATCTTTCTCCTTGGATTAGGATTAGATTATCTCCCCACATCTTGAAATGGTGGAGGAAGTATTAGAAATATTTTTAGAAATAATCCTTCACATATTCCTACACATGATAAAGCTCACACATTTTTTGAGATATATGAGAAAACATGTCAATTTTCTAATATTTAATGAGAAATTCCCTTTTTAATACTAAAATAAATGATTTGGAAAAAAATAAGGTTTAACCCATATTTAATTATGAAAATGGGTATCATGAAAGGTTAATGGAAGTGATGAAATGTAAGATTGATGAAGGGGAAAGGTGGATGGAAATATGACATTTTTGAGACTCAACATACCCCCAACTAAACTTGTTGCATTATAAATACAACCATGCATGGGTCTTCTCAAGAAATTTTGGCATATGAATGTTGTTTTTGAGTGATGATAATGAATATTTTCGGGATGGGATTTATATGAGTAACATCCGACATTTTCTTATGGTTGGTTTTGTGTGACAACCATGGAAATATAGAGAATGTTGGTTCTTGTGCAAACAACATTCATTTCATTATTTGTTCTCTTGTTGTTATGATAATAAAATGTTGGTTCTTAATGTAAATAACATTCATTTCATTATTTGTTACATTAAGCTATTATGATAATAATTTACCCCATTTTCTTGTTGGAATAAGAACACATCACTGAGTATAAGAAGCCCTTGTTACATATTTTTTGAATCATGCCGATATGTAAAAGCAATACTTATGAAGCAAAGTGCAATAGAGTATTGTTGGAAGAAAAAATGTTGGTAAATGGTAAATGAGGCGAAAAATGGAATGGTGGTGGAAAAATGGGGTGATGATAGAGAATATGTGTTCTCCCCACTAGTGAATTGGTTTGCATGTCCTCATGCAAGTGGCATGAAAGTCATAAAAGTGAAAAGGAAAGGGAGCATGGTGGGGGATTTTTCCAAATTCATTCATTCTAGCATGTAAGGAATTGCATGATTAAAGAGTAGAAAACAACATACCTCCACTTACCCAAAATGTTGATGAACTATGCAATGGAATATGGGCTGATCTGTTCTTGGAGCATGGAATATGTACACTACATGATCATGTGAAAGAGTGAATGCTGTATCTTATTTGTTATGTGGCGTGGATGGAGAATGTGAGGTGGAGGAATCTAAACTGTTGTTGATGAATCATGGAAAAGAGGAAGAATGAAAGTGGAAATGTAGTAATCTCATATAGCTGAAGTCATGCTTCTTTAACTGTTGAGGAGTCATGGAAAAGTGTATAGTCTTCTCCCGTCGCTAAACCCGATGGTACAATTCTAATCATGCGAAGAATGTGTCGATGTCAAACATGAAGAGAAGTCTTTGGATTACCGACCATTGATGAATGATAATAAGTTAATAATACCAAAGACAACTCATCATTGATCTCAATGGTGCCAAGATGTACCCGAGTACATCTTGTGAACTGCAAATGAATGAGCTGATGTCAAGCCACTTACCAAAGATCCGACGATCAATGGACATTGATGTATTCCCATGATTGTCCGTGAGAGAACTTGCCATTAAGGCATGCAAACCTCCTAGGTACTCAAAATGGACTCTAGTCTATATCCAGATAAGGTGTTAGAGATTGATGGGTCAAGACTTGTTGAAAGGTGGGCCTTAAAGGAATTCCACATCGATCCAATCTTGAGATTTTTACAAAATGATTGGTAGGACTTTAGATGAAAAAATCTTAGTAGCAACAGTATGTGTGAAAAAGAAATCAGAGTAATGTAATTAGATCAGAGGCCCGGAAGGGTTTTATTTGCAAGGAAAAATGAATGGAAAAAGATAAAGAAAGGGATGTATCTTAGACTCAAAAATATAGGTTTGTGCGAAGTCATGAAGGATAAAGTGATGGAAAGTGGACTTCATGACATGGATGAAAAATAAGCTTGGAAGGAGAAAAGTAAGTGATCATGTCATGGCGTAATTGGTTTCTGAAAGATGGCGGTGTAGAGAGAAACACCATGACATGTGCAATGAAAATTTTATCTCCTTCAAGATTTTAACAAAGCCTGATTTTCTGAAGAGTTTTGTGATTCTTGGAAATCACTTTGTCATGAGATGTGACCGGCTCTGAACCTAAAAAATCTTGGTACCAATTCCTGCATGAAAACTCGTGAGAAGTTTGAAAAAACATAATCATGGAATAAGAAGTCTGAGAATGTGGCAAAGAAAAGAAATAAAATGTTCTTATACCTCTTGTTCTTGTATTCCGATTATTGATTGTTGTTTGAGTGGTCCCGGGGAAAAACAAAATTGTGAATTAAGCATATTGTTTTTGGGAATTAGAGAATGTCCATTTGTAATATTTTGAGGATTTTTATAATTTTTATGTATTTTGTATGTTTGATTTTCTAATTTTGATTTTTTATAATGTTTTTTATTTGTTTTATTAATTTTATGGTTTTGTTTTATTACGATAATACACACCAAAGAAAATGAAAAAGAGAAAAACAAAACACTTGAAATTAAAGTCAGATTTGCATTCCTTGACATTCTTTGCAAAAATGTTTTAATAACAATACTGTCTCGGTGTTATCAAATCTTCAGTTGTCTCAGCGTTATCAAATCTTCAGTTGCTTGCTAATCCATGTCACTAAAGTTCTAAAAGTTTAAATGTGATTCTTAGATCCACTGTCAAATTTATTCAAGCAATTGGAAGTTGGGTCAGAGTATGATTCTTGTTGATTTGTTGTATTAATCTCAATTGCTTTTCTGCATGATCGGGCCTGTACATCGTCAGATATAATTGAATATTCAAAGCATTCAATTCTAGCATTCCTAAGCATCAGGTAAAAACAATCAAGCAAACGATTCTGACATCAAAAACATTAGTGTAATGAAGCATTGCATCTAATAGAAACATTCAATGAGCATGAAAAAAAGAAGAATCAACTTTCTACATAAAATCCAACATAGGCACAAGAATCGACATAAAGATCATGGGCCAATTTCCATTTTCTTTATGATGCAAAATACCTTGCAAGCCAAACCATTTCTTCTAAGACATGACCCCAATGTGTTATTGACTGTAATGACAGTGTACTGCACCCTTGCTGTCGTGTTGAAGTTGCTAGAGAAATACTCCATTTGCTGACGCAAAACTCACAAAAATTCATCATTCATTGCATAATCAAGTGCATTGTGAGCCACGTGGCAGATGTATTTATAAGTCTAGATATGCAAATGGAATTCATCCAATACTCTAGAGGAAAACACCCCTCACAAATACAAAATCTTTCCTCCAAACTAACTTGTCTTTGTAACCTCAACTGATTGCATGGATTGCTTCTTTGGCTTTCGATAGGTTTTCTCGATGTGTTGACCATGAAGAGGCCAGTGCTCACAAGATTATTTATTAGGTGCTACGTACATTCCAAACCTTGTGTTGATCAAATAACACACTCCTCACACAAGCACCATCCATGGTTTCTGCAGTTGCCACTTCGAAGGGAATTAGATTCTTGCCTCCCTCCCCCCAATCTGACATTGATGGTCAGCACATGGAAAAGACTGCAAGCCCATGGAGAGGTATGAAACAACCCAGTACTTATATTAACATCAGTATTAGGTTTTTCATTGCTCCAAAAGTTTTGACATCTTTCATACCTAGGGTGTAGGACTTGCGATTTTGAATAGATTTTCAACAGTACCTGAAAAAAAGAAACATGTTAATGCATGTATTGTAAGTCAGGTGTACCTGTTGCATCATTACGCTAGATGCTTTGACATTTTCTCCACTGGCGTGATCTTCATATGAACAGGTCAGATATCAAACTCTATAATAATGCACCGTTTGTTTTTATATTTACTTTTCATCGTTTTATAAGAGTAATGAGTCGATTAATGTATTGTAGGTCGTTGTTGGCCCTCTATTATTACCGAAATATGTGATTTCCCCACTGTTATCAACAGAATCTGTGATTTCCTCCACCTTTATATTTTCCTCCCCTTGATTTGATGCATTGGTAGGATCAAGCTTCTTAAGACATGTATGAAAAACCAGGCAGGCTACTGCAACACCTGCATCATGTAATATCATGTCCTCAGCAGATTTCTTATTCCGGTTGTGCCCCATGATAGCGATCTATGAATAGTTGCAGGGATGATGATTTTTATTATGTTGCGAAGAAATATGGTATCAGGGATGTATTAGGTTATACTTTAAGAGTATCGGCCTGGTTACGATCAACAACCCATGCACACATGCGAGCATTCCGTTACTTCCATATGATCATTGACGATGTAAAGAAATGATTTATTCCTAGGTTCCCATCGATGATGGAGTATAATAATGATTCAAAAGGATCCAAATTGTTAACAATTTCTCCTTTGCCCATAACATACGTTAATTTGATCTAGAGATTTGGATTCTACTACAATATCTCTTATAACTGATTTCATTCCTTTCTCCTTCTACGTGGTCGCATTTGTCAATGTACTGCGGGAATGCTCCATGGGATTAAATGCACAGGCCATATTGAACACATGATTCTCGAGAAGAGATCCTGGAAAGAATCAATCCCAAATGCCTAATATTGCCATTGGCCAACTATACAATACCAACCCTCACCGACTTAGCTTCCTCTAAGCAAGATTTACGTCCACGGATTTTGAAGGAATCATTCAAAAAAAAAGGTATATCTTACTTGATTGACCATTTTTGGTTTTTTCGTTATTCACAATATGCTATAAGCACATCATTCCCTGCATCGGTGTACCTCCAATGTGGGGATCAAATCTAAGAACCAACATTCTTATTGCATCTGCCAAACAATCGATTATATATTGGGTAAAAGAAAAAAGAAAAAAATCCCACGGGTATGTAGATAAGGTCCTCTTATAATTTCATGTACCGAAGGTTTCCTTTATGGTTCAACAGATAAGCATTGAAACCCAAATGAATTAACAGGCGCGACTGTGAGAGGGCTTGATCACTATGATGAGTTTGAGGATAGTAGGGCCAATTTGACCAAGCATGAGGAATCGTGGAGTTGTTTGCGGCTGTGAGTGAGCTAGCATGGAACGCTCGGATAGATTATTGTTGAGCGATTTGAAAGTCCTTCTAGTCTAGGCACACCAACAATTGCATGAGCCTGCGTTGTTCACTAAGAAAATGCACTGTGATTGAATGCATTGTCGATACATTAATGAGGATTGTGGTTTTCATGAGCACTTACAGGCATAGTTACCAAATTCTATTCATTGGATTCCAATAGAACTTGAAATATCAGTTGGATATGGGATGACCAAACCCCATTCTAATGGGATTGACCATGCATCTGTGTGCGGGTTAGCTCTGAGCAACTAGAACAATAATTAAAAGAACCATGCCTTTGTCTACATTCTCCCGCTGAAGCAACTCTAATCACCTTGACCCCCTTATTCGAGAAAGCTTTTCGATCAAGGTATCGTTGGCCTACAATTGTACTTTCATAGTTCTGTAATCCTGGGCTAGGTAGAGTCGGGCCCCTATTCTCTCGTAAATAAGAAATAGGAAGAATATGAGTGCATAAGGAACATGATATAAGGTACTTGTACCTCTTTAGTTATATTTTGAACTAAGCCGAGCTAGTATAGTAATGATAATACAATTTAACTATCATTCCACTGGCATAGATGAAGTGACATAGATGAAATGAGAACTATTAATCCATTGATATTTTGAATTTAATTGGGCTGAAATAGAACTCAAATGATAGATTCAGTTTGGATATGGTAAATATTGCAAATTTTGGTTCAATATATTGACAATTTTTGACAAAAAAAAAAAATTCAATTAAAAATTTAGTACTAGAAATTTTGTCCGTACCTTATCGAATTCGAATCCGAATCAGAACTAGGTAACTATGCTTACAGTATGGCGTACCGGATACAAACCATCATTTCCAAAGGGATCTTTTCTTCAACTATCGGTATGCTCATATAATTGAGCCATCTCATTTACACATATGTTCGTCAAACAATGAATGCACATGAGGAGGATGCAATCTCTTTCTCTCAACACAACCCCGGTGTACATGTACCATAGTTAAATCCCACTACAAATAAGGAATATTCATCCAAATGCCAAGATTGGATAGTAGAATGTTTTATTACTGCAAAATTATTTATTTATTTTTATTTTTATTTTATTATTATTATTTTTTCATTTTATGTTTTGAAAAAATAAAAAATAGAAGAAATTAAAAATTGCTTAGCAAACTTATCGAAAATTTATGCGCAAATGGAACAATTGTAGACCGAAAATATATTAAGCAATCTTTTTGTAATCGTCAACAATTAAAATTCTTCCTGAAATCAATTTTAATTATCCTATTGCTGATCCTCGGAAGAGAGCATACTTATTCCAAAATTAAAAAAAAAAAACTTGAAATAACGTCCTACCTACATTACGCTAATTAAAATTTAGAGATTTGTTACGCGTAGTCAAACTTCCAATGTAACCATAAGCGCAACAGTAATAAGAATATGTTCATTGTGAATTTCGCAAATGATAATCGAAAATAGACGTAAACATGCGAAATTGATGGTTGGAATTGTAAATTAACAAAATAAAAAGAAAAATTGAATGGATCTAACCTGGTATCTGCTTGTAACCATCATTCAATAATGCTTTCGTAGGCATAGTTTTCACTCCTCAGATCGTGTCGCAACTCCTCATTGTCCTCCTCAATCTCCTGCTCACATAATTGTTCATCACTGAATATGCAGGCTTCTTCATATGTTGATTCCTTGTTTGTTGTTGGAGGAGTAATTAAGCCCTCGGCTGCTGTCAAGATCTCCTCTTTGTGAGAAGAGGAGATCCCGACTTTTGCAAGGATCTGAGTGAGTTGTTCCAAGCTTACACTCATGGTTAAACCATATCGAAAAAGGAGATTGATTTATCATCAAAGATTTGAATTTTAAACTAAGAAATGAAAACTATTTGTAAAAATAAAACATGAAACTTGAACTCCTTGCATTACTGAGACCCCACTGTCACCAGGTTATCGGTTAGCACAAGTTAGATCATAAAAAATAAAAAATAAATTTGCATAAATAAATCACACTTTTGCATAAAATAAGGAGAAACACACTTTTGCATAAAAGGAAGACAACCTAACTTTAGAGCAACCCCACCAAAGTGGATGCATGGTTTCTTCCCGCACGTCTTACCGTCTTCTCTCCTCCCTTAGGTCATCCATAAAACCAATCCAAAATCATTAAAACAATCTAATTCAAATGCTACCTATTACCGTTTACAACTCCCCGACAAGGAGGCCAAAATGTTGGTGCAATTATTTGCATAATATATTACCAAATATAAATTATCAACCAGAATTCGTAATCAGTAGAGTTGATGCACTATATATGCCGATAACATATAGGTTCCTATGTCTTTTTAGTATAGATAAGAAAACCATTTAGAAACCAACACACTTTTAAAAATGACAATCTTCACACAATTCAAAAGTTGGAAAGAAAAACTCATAAACAAGCAAAAGCTCTTGCGTAGGTGATGGACATGTTCATTGATGGCTTATGAAAAGAAAAGATAAACTTTGATTCTATCTCCTGGAGCAACTAAACAAACAAGTAGGATGCCCCATTAAATCTCATGCATGGTGAAATATAGGGATCCAACTGTTCCTGCATTACCACACTTTGCAACACATTCGAATAGTGAAATTAAACAAAATAACATGAAATCGAAATAACAAATACATGAAATAAAAATCTACACTAACAATTTACAATAAGCTTACCAAGCTGGATCAGTGGCCCTTGCCGATACCAACATGGAAGTTTTTAGATCAACAGATTATAACTTCTAAGAGAGACAAAATCACTGAATCCAAACTTGCATTAATCTTCAACGGGTAGGTTTACAAAAGGAGTCTCTTCATGAATCCAATCTACATCATAACAATTCTCCTCAAGAACCTATCTCATAACAATTCCCTTAATCTACATAATAATGAATCCTCCTTTCAATCTACATAATAATGATTCTCATCCCCCTCATGAAGAGAGGGCACTCTCTTTTATACATGAGAGATTTGAAAAGGAGATAAACATCTCATAATTACAGATCCACTTTTCTCTCAACCCATGTCCCTTTATTACAAAATATAATCCCTTCAAATCCTCACACATATCTCTCATATATCTTGGATAAGATATGAAAACCAAATGTCCATGATCTTCTCCTTGGATTAGGATTGAATTATCTCCTCACATCTTGAAATGGTGGAGGAAGTATTCGAGAAGTCTTTTGAATTAATCCTTCACATATTCCTACACATGATAAAGCTCACACATTTTTGACATATATGAAAACATGTCAATTTTCTAATATTTAATCACAAATTCCCTTTTAATACTAAAATAAATGATTTGGAAAATAATAAGGTTTAACCTATATTTAATTATGAAAATGGTATCATGAAAGGTTAATGGGGCGATAAAATGTAAAGACTGATGAAGGGAATGGTGGATGGAAATACGACATTTCTGAGTCCCAACAAGGAGTTATAGAAAAAATGGCATACCTTGTTGAATTCTGGCTTATTCTATAGAGCGACCTTGTAGAGCGTGACCCGCACAGAATATTTGTTGAATTGATATAAGAATGTTACACAACATACTACAGACTATACACTAACTAACACATTTGGATTCACTGAATTTGGATCTGTTATGAATAAATTATGACGTTTTTACTCGAAACACCTGTTTTTGACTAGTTTCAGGACTAGCCACAAACCCTATTTTACACGGAGTATAACTCCAAAAATACAATGACCCACAAGTTGAATTTTTTACCGAAGATACTTGGATATGTTTTCTCAATGGAATAGAAATTTCATGATCTGAATCATTATAGAAAAGACTTTACAGCGAAAATGGTGAGATGACCTGTAAATAACATACCTTAGAAAGCACCATCAAAAGAATTTATTCTTCCTTACATTTCGGCCTTCTTTTCTTCACCTTCCCTCGGAATTTTGGTTTAGATATCCTTGGTTACCTCATACACCTATAGATATTCAATATTCTCAATTGTGATTAAAATGAAAGAGCCTTGCGTCTTATTTATACTCTCCAAGTAGCTTCCTTAAAAACATCTTCTAGGTCACTTGGCCCCACTTTCCTTATTTTAGGGTTAACCCACTTCTAATTTCTCCATTAAATTAGTATTGAAACAATTTATTTTGTATTCACTTTGAATTATAATGCACTCATTACTTCACTTTATTATTTTCCTTTTAAAATCTCTTAAACCACTTTGACTACTTTGACCTTTTGGGGCTTCTAGATGACATATGAGGGTCCTCCAACTTTGTAAGGCCATAACTCTCAAACCGTGAGGAATTATGTGACGTTCCACATACCATGAGAAATGGAATGACATGTACTATCCATATAGAATAGTATTATCTGAAAATATATCATAACTCATATCGTTATCCATCAAACAAACTTGGGTCCATTACCCAAACCTAGGGTCTCCAACTTCTCATGGCCATAACTCTCTCACTGTGAGGAGTTATGTAACGTTCCACATACCACCAGAAATGAAATGACAAGCACTATCCATCTAGGATATTTTTCCTAACAAATTCATTTTCCTTCATCTCATTATTCCACAATTAAGCATGGGTTCTCTTACTCCAAAAAGCGTCTTCCCATGAGGGATTTCACCATAAGGGGACCACTTTGGATTTCATACATATTTACTTATCAACCATGAAAAAACAATAATGATTCATCTTTACATCAAACAATCTTGGGTCCATTGCCCAAAACTTTTTGCTTCGGGGTTTTCTTCAAGGGTTGACATCAATGACAACTAACCTTAATCAACAATCTCCCCCTTTGGCATTGATGGCAACACTCTGATGCAATACTGAAATCATATCACTCATGCTCCCCCTGGAACCATTCCTCTGTCCTCTGTATCTGATAAATTTTCCTTTGTCCTCTGCATCTGATAAATCTTCTCCCCCTAGAACCATGCCTCTGTCCTCTGCATCTGATAAATCTCTCACCCTTTGTCATCAATGGAAAAGGTATCTTTCCATCTGGGGCTGATCCCTCTGACTAAATTTTCCTCTTATGATGTTTCCTCATGTACATCTAAGACATATAAGATAAGCATTCAAAAATAATTCAAAAAGCATTCATTTTGGAGTAGAAATAACTCCAAGTCTTTAGCAAAGATATTCAAAGGCTTCCCGTGGAAGTGATTTTGTAAAGATGTCTTCCACTTGTTCTTTTTTGTCCACATACTCAATTCTTATGTTATTTTCTGCAACCTGTTTCCGTAGAAAGTGATACTTGATTGGAATGTGCTTCGTCTTGGAGTGCATCATCAGGTTTTTTGAGACACTGATGGCACTTTTATTATCACAATATACTAGAATGGGCTCATCATATTCAACCTATATATCTGTCAAAGTTTATTTCATCCAAAGAACCTGTGTACGACATGTTGTTGCTACAATATACTCTGCCTCGGCTGTAGATAGAGATACTGATGATTGTTTCTTGTTTAGCCATGATACCAAACACTCACCTAAGTAGAACAGTGCTCCACTGGTGTTTCGTCGATCATCAATACAACCTGCCTAATCTGCATCTATGTAGGCAATAAGTGATAGATATTTTCCTTTTGGATACCATAATCCAAACTCTTATGTTCCTTTGAGATATCTGAAAATCCTCTTTATTGCTAATACATGTGATTCATTTGGTGCTTCTTGAAATCGTGCCACCTGTCCAACTTCTTGCATTACATATGGTCTGGATGCTGTCACATATAGTAGGCTGCCAATCATTGACCCGTATTGCCTCTGATATGTAGACTTTGAATCATCATCTTTGCTCAACTTACAACTAGTTTGCATGGGAGTGATAACTAGTTTGCAATCTTCCATTTCGAACCTCTTTAACATTTCTCTCGTATACTTGGTTTGAGAAATAAAAATTCCTTGGTTGCTTTGACGTATCTGAAGTCTCAGAAAGAAGGATAGTTATCCAAGTAACAACATTTCAAATTCATTCTGCATGTCTTTTGCAAATTTCTGGATTAACCTGTCATCATCACTACCAAAAATAATATCATACACATAAACTTAAATTAATAAAATATTACCTTGACTTACCTTGATGTAGAGGTTGTTGTCTGCACTTCCTTTTCTGAACCCTGTCTACTGCAGATACTTATCCAGTCTGGAGTACCATGCTCTAGGAGTCTATTTTAGATGATACAAGGCCTTCTTTAATTGACATACATAGTCTCTGTTCTCTGACAACTGAAATCCTTCTGGTTGTTCAATGTAGAATTCTTCTTCAAGTTCCCCATTCAAAAAATATGATTTTACGTCCATCCGATATACTTTAACATTTTTGGAGCATGCGTAAGCTAAAAGTAAACAGATTGTTTCCATTCTGGCAATTGGGGAAAATGTTTCTTCAAAGTCGATTCCTTCAATCTGTGCATATGCTTTACATACCAATCTAGCTTTGTTCCTTGTAACATGTCCATCTTCATTCAATTTATTCCTAAAAACCCATTTTTTGTCAATCACATTCTTATTCTTTGGTCTTGGAACCAATTCCCAAGTGATCCAGGTGGATATCGATGGCCACCCACCTCTCCTGACTGGCTCAAAATAGTTTTCTGGCAATTCTGGCAATTTACTATTTTTAGCAGGTTTTAACTTCCGAGGCCATTTTGAGGGCCTAAATGAAGGTTTTTCGAGATCGAGGTTCTCAACGATAATTGAAGGCATGATTGAACCCCCAAAATGAATCTTCTTTACGATACCTTTCCAACGAGCTATCATACGCCTAAAACGAAGATCGTATGCAAAAGTTACAACCCCGGGAAATTGATGTACTAACTTACCCAAAGGAGGCCCACATGACTTTTGGCGCTTCATATCCTAGGGTTAGGTTTTTGGATGTCTAGGGTTTTTGGCATTCTTGTTTATTGTAAAAAGGCCTTCAGAGCCTCATTGTAATCATCTTCTTGCGAATGCGAGTAGCGGTCACATCTCTTCTCAGAGATAAGCTATCACCATTCTAGCGAATCTTTCACTCTATATTTTTATAGTCTCTGTACATTTCTTTCATTAATAGAAATAGTGTATTATTGTATCTCTGTGTTTATGGTTGCTTCTCTGATATATTTCTGTTATATTATTGAGTATCTGCAATATCTCTGTGCATTTATTTATTATATCTCTGATCTCATTTCAAGCCGAAAATAATCCAGATCAGTGGTATCAGAGCAGACTGTTCTTGATCATTTTTTTCAGTGCATGTCCCCGGCGAGGTCCGAGTATAGAAAGTTGGGTCTCGGTCTTGTATCTCTTGAGGACAATCACTCTCACACACCCAAGAAACCCTCAATGGTGGAAGAAAAGAAAAATGATGGAGCAGACGATCCTATCAGTCTGTTGCTTGAGCAAGCTCTCACGTGACAGAGGGATGAAATGATGGAGAATTTTTCCCACATCCTTCAATGTCTACTGATAGCAACAGGTGCTTCTTCATCAAGCGACCACTTTGGAGGCACCTCTCCTTTCAAGGTACAAGTTAATTTTGATATTCTTGTATTTCAAGGACAAATAGATGCAGAAGCCCTAGACAAATGGTTAAATATGCTAGAAGGTTATTTCTCTATTCACAAATTTTCCGACAAAGAAAATATCACCGTCGCACTCCTTAAAGCTCTCCCCCGTGTAAAACATTGGTGGGAAACTTATTGGGAGCAGAGTTCCACAGAGGAATCTGAAATATATGGGGTCGATCCCATTTGGGATTTTTTTGTGGATGTGATAAAGGAACATTATTACCCTGTTGGAAACTATGAGGATCAGTACATGAGATGGACCACACTGTGGCAAGAGGGGAGCCAAGCAGCTCTGGAGTTCATGAATACCTTCCATACCTTGCACACCAAGCTGGGTATCAAAGGCTCCGAGCGACATTTAGTTCTGAAATATTATGGGGCTCTACACAGATACATCCAGACTGAAATGGATTTTCTGGACATCTCATCACTCGATGTTGCTTATCAATATGTTGTTAAAATCGATCAGAAATTTAAGCACAAAAACAAACGAGATTTCAAATCTGTAAATCCGCAACAACCAAAGTATGACAAACACAACCCTAACAAACATTCTCCTAAAAACCAGTCCAAGACACAAGAAAAGAAGGGTCATAGGAAGACAAAGAAGGACACCGGAAAATGGTACGATTTCCATAAAAACCCCTGGCACAACACCGATGAATGTCGCTCAAAATAGTCATTGGTGGCCGAGATCAAAGACGAGGAGCCGAACCCTGATTCAGGATTCGATTCTGAAAATACTGGTAAGGGACATATCATTGACGCAGACCCCACTGTTGTTGTCGCAACCGCAACAATTCAATCGGAAGAACCAACAGATCCCAAAGAGGAGGAGCGCCTTTTTCATTCACAGATGTGGGTGAAGGGGACCCCGCTGCATTTTATTGTTGATAGCAGAAGCCAGAAGAACCTCATCTCAAGCAGAGGTCATCAAACAGTTGGGATTGTCGACAACACCACACCCGCAGCCATACAACATCGGGTGGCTTCGCCAAGAACGAGATCTCTGTGTCAGCCAGCAATGTCAATTGTCATACGACATCCATCCCTTCAAGGATGAGGTATTATGTGATGTTTCCCCACTGGATGTCTATGATGTTCTCTTGGGCCAACCCTATATGTGGAAGAGCCATGCTGTTTATGAGTCTCGACTCCGTAGTTTCATTGTTACTTTAGGGGGTCATCTCTACAGAATACCAGAGGTAGTTCCGACTATTGCTCCACCTAAAAAGTGTCACAAGGTAGTATCTCATACTGCAAAATTTAGCTTCTTCACAATCTATTCAAAAAAAGAACAGAAGGACACTGCAACCACTACAGCCTCGCCCCAAGCACCTTCTATCCAACAGAAGCAGGTCAACAAGGCTGCAACAAAGTGCAAAGATTCCTTCTGCACATCGTCCTCTCATGTATCTTGACTTGTTGAATAGCCTCAACCTCAACAGATTCTTAACATACTTCCACAAATTGAGCAGCGCGATGTCTCCAACAATATAAGTAGCTCACCAAGATGCAAATCCAACAAACAGTTTTTCCTCTCCCCTGGGAACTCGACACAATGGATACCATTTCTTCCTAAGGAGGGAATATTGATCCAAGTGGATATCGGTGGCCACCGACCTCTTCCGATTGGCTCAAAACAGTTTTCTGGCAATTTTGGCAATTTACTATTTTTAGCAGGTTTTAACTTTCGGGGCCATTTTGAGGGCCTAAATGAAGGTTTTTTGATATCAAAGTTCTAAATTATAGCCAAAAGAATTATTGAGCCCCCAAAATTAATCTCCTCGATGATACCTTTCCAACGAGCTATCACATGCCTAAAACAAAGATCGTATGCAAAAGTTACAACCTCAGGAAGTTGATGTACTAACTTACCCAAACGATGCCCACATTACTTTTGGCACTTCATCTCTTGGGGTTAGGTTTTGGATGTCTAGGGGTTTTGGAATTCCTTTTATTGTAAATCACCTTGAGAGCCTCATTGTATCATCTTCTTGTGAATCTTGGTGAGTGGTCACATCTCTTCTCGAGATAGTACGCCACCATTCTAGCGAGTCTCACTTTGTATTTTCTGATCCACGTACATTTATTTCATTAATAGAAATCATGTATTCGCATCTCTTTGTTTGGTTTCTTTGATATATTTTGTTATATTATTGGATCTACAATATCTCACATTGCATTTCTTTATTATATCTCGATCTCATTTGTTTGAAAATAATCCGGATCACCAAGTGTCATTTTTCTCTATTTGATCAATTCTTCATCAATGGCCTTATTCCAAATTCATCCCTCGGTGGCTTCTTCAAAATGGTTTGGTTCAATTGTAGATAAGAGTGCTAGGTGTGTTTGTTACGGTGAATGGATTTTCTTCTAGTCTCAACTCACGCATCTTTGTTTCCAATAATTTGATGGGATGATTCTTTTTTGTACTGGTTGCTAGGTGTCTTTGGAGATACTTTCTAAACTTCCTCATACATACAGTCAGTTCTCTTCATCTTTATCTTCCTCTTCTACTTATTTTCATCTTCTTCTTCAAAAGTTGTTCCATTGATTTGTTTTCTTCTTCCTTTGATTAAGTGCCTTTGTTTCATCAATTGTTACATTGATGCTTTACACAACTTTGTTCAATCTTAGATTGTAACACTTGTATGCTTTCCTTGTGCCAGGTAACCAACAATTATTCCTTTGTCCCATGAGAGTCAAACTTTCCCATTATGTCATCTTCCCTTTGATGTAGATTTTCTTCCAAATACTCTAAATTGTTTCACATTTGTTGTTCTTCCCTTTCCATTAGCTTCGTAGGGAGTTTTATCGGTGTTGTTTCTAAAGCATTACTCTGTTTTGAATGTGAATTATTTGGCCATTTCACATTGTCAAAATATATTCAATTGAATCCATTAGCATTGTTAGAGGCATTTCTTGTACTATCATGTTATTTCTTTCAACAACTCCATTTTGTTGAGGGTGTCACGGCAATGGAGAATTGTCTTCTTATTCCATAGTACATCTGGTAGTCCATAAATTCCTTTGAAGTGAACTCTCCTCCATTATCAGATCTGGGCTTATTTGATTGTTGAATCCATCTCATTTTCAACCATTTCCTTGTAGATCTTGAGAGTTTTCAAAAGCTTGACTTGTTCTTGAGATTTCAAGCTACTGACCATTCTTGTATAATCATCAACTAATAACATAAGTATTTTTCACCTTTTAAAACCTTTTTGTAGTTGGTCCAACTAGATCGGTGTGTGCACAATTTCCGGTGGTCTTGTTGTTGAATATTCCTTTGATTTGAACATGGTCTTTTGTTTTCTTTCCTTGTTGACAATGCTTGCATAAAGTGTTGGTTGTTTCGTGATGGAATTGTTCTCTAAGCGCTTCTCTTTTCTTGTTTGACAAGGTTATCAAAATGCATGAGCACATTATTCTGTCACCAGCCAAATTTCATCTTCCTTTCCTAGACAACACTTTTCATTTTTTCCAATTTCACTTAATACATATATGTTTTTTGAAGTTCTTGCAGTTGTTGCATTCAATTTTTCTGAACCTTCTTTTTTATCTCACACTTTTTCGAGATCAAAAGTAAGTTTATGACCTTGGTCACTTGACGACTCACACTTAGAAGATTATGTTTCATATATTCTACCAATAGAACATTTTTGTGCCTTTTCATTCGTGTTCTCAATTCGGATTAATGCCTTCTCCAATGATTTTTGGATGAATTATCATTCGAAGGAGACTAAACCATTTTTTTCTTTTAATCTAAGAGAAATTTGTCTTTATCTTTTGTCATGTGTTTTGAACATCCACTATCAACATATCAATATGTTTCTTAAACTTAGCTTGTAGAGTGTTGTGCATTCTTCATTGTTATACTAATCTTGCTTTCTTATCCATGTCATTTCTGGGGTTAGGTAATGCGTATTTGTTATTGTTGAGATTCTTTGGAGGGTGTCATTACTGAAATCCTTGGCCATCGTCCCAAAATTGTTACATTTGTAACATTCCACTTTCAATGCTCAAGATTCAAACATGTTGTAAGTTCTTCTTTGTGTGTCACTAGGTCTCCTTGAATAATCCTTTGTGTATAACTCTCAAAGTCGTTATTGTTCCTGTTGTTAACTCCGCAATTCACATGACTTTGTGTCCAAAAATTATTACATGCATAACATAAAACAAAAATATAGTTTGATGCACAGGGGGTTGAATATCTTACGATAGGTGCTCTTATGAATCCTTCTAGCTATTTGAGGCCCTATCGTCTGTGTTGATTATCTGTCTTCTTGGTGGAGGAGTGTCCTTGTAATCTTCATTGTATATCTTCCTATCCTTTTTGATTGTTTGCTCTTTGGATTTGTTTCTTGCTCTGTTGTTTGGAGATTGATCCTTTTACGTGATTGTATCCAAGTCTGGACTTCTCAAGATGAGATTTTTACTTTGTGATAATGTCATCCAAAACTTTTTTTTTTTTTTTTTTTATATTTTTTTATTTTGAATATCATTTCTTGGTGTGACAACCTCTGCTTCAGTTTCCAATGATCTTGTCCTTTTCTTCTAGTTGTTCTTTGAGAGCTTCTTCAATTCTTTATCTTCTTCTATTTGAACCTTCAATTTTGATCATTTTCCTAGTTCAGGTGTCCTTTTTCTTGTCTTGTTCTACTTGCCAGTTTCTTCTTTTCTTCTTTTATCTTGATAACTTCTATGGCACACATTAATTCTTTATGATAGTCAGCTTCTGCCTCTTCGTTCTTCTTAGACTTCTTCACATTCTTCTTGACTTCTTCATATTCTTTTTTTTTTTTTTTTTTTTTTTTTTTACTTCCATGAATAGAATTATTTCTGTCTCATTGTCATTGGCTTCATCTTCATATGATGATGAGATGTCTTCTTTGTTGTATGTATTTTCTTGAAAACTTTCTTTGTAGTTCTTTTGCCTTTATATGTGTGTTTTCCTTTTTGAGTAGCTTTGTCATTTCTCTTTTTTCTTATGGGGACATTTGTTAGCAAAATGATCAATACCATCATAATTAAAACAAATTAAAGGGAGCTTACCTCTATACCTACCGTTGGTTCCCTTGTTCGGTCTTTTGACAAAGTTGGTCACTTCTTCATCTCATCTTAAATCCTTTGTTGCTATATTCTTGTTTGTTCCTTTTTATTTTGCTTTGATCTTTGGATGCCTTGAAGGCTACTTCTTTTATATAGTTCTTCTGTTCCATTCTCATTTCATATAACGTAAAGATTCCATGCGGTTCATCCGTACTTATTGAGTCTAGATCCGATGTTCTTCTAGTGATGATATCTTAGGATTGAATCTCATAGGAAGAGATCTTAGTATCTTTTGAACAATTCTAGATTCTTCAATTTCTTCTCCCAATCCTATGATTGCATTCAGCTACATTTCATCAACTTTCGTAGAAGTAAGAACACCAATATCTTCATCTTCCTTCATTTTTGGTTGTTTGAACTGACCTCTGTATTTTTGAAGCTTTGCTTCTTTGAATTTTGTATCTCCTTCATAAATATTTTTGAAGCTTGTCTCAAATCTCTTTAAGCCCAGTTCTGATTGTGTAATTTTGGTGAATACCATTTCACTGATACCATTCAAGAGTGCATTTGTGTCTTTGGAATTATTCTCCATAGAGTTTCCTTGCTTTGTCATTTGTTAGTGGGCTGTTGGTGCGTGTATCCATCTACAATTGATTGCCAAACTTGAAATCCTGTGCATGTATATATGTCATCATCGCCCATGCTCAAAAGCATGCCCATTCCATCAAGCGTGGTATTCCATTTTTATGTGAGTTAGTACTCTCCATGATCCACCTTTCAATGGTTAAACTGATTTTCGAAGGAACCTTCTGATACCAATTGTTGGATTTAAGGAGGGTAGATAATTAATAGAAATGTAATCATTTTTAACCATATTATAATCCAAGTATTATATCAATGAAGAATTATCATCCAATAGCTGTGATAAATAAGCAATGAACAAATGAACAATAATACATATACACAGTACACTAGTTTTTTACGTTGAAACCCAAATCGAGGGAAAACCACGGAATGTTTTTCCTATATGTCTTGAAGAATTACATTCATTGGAAGAAACAAATTCGCTGTTTTCTAGCTACAACTGAAGGAGGCTCCAACCCTAGTTTATCGGGGCTACAACTTGAGGGAAAATCCAACTCCCAAATTCTTTGGCTACAGCCAGAGGTGAAACACAACCACACAATCCTTGCCCGATCCTGCACCCCCTGAAGTAGAAGTGGGAATGGTGAACCCATCAACCCTATCACTGTGAGATATAGCGTTGTAAACACAACGTGTCTAGACCATGCATCAGCACGTACCTCAGCACAGCACAATAAACAAGTGCATCAACCATGCATAGCACGTATAAAATAACTTGTAATCAACTTTTATTTTGCCATAAAGAAACATTAACCACATGTACCAAGTATGTACCAATCATGTGTCAACTTCTCATCAATATGTATCAACATCATCAACTATACACCTCATGTATGTATAGCCATCAACTACTTGTCTCAATCATGTACTCAACATGTACCTCTAGAATAAATCCCTCATCAATTTCATCATCAAATCTGATTTGTAGCTCTGTAATAGATCATGTATATGATCATTCCTTCAAGCCCTTAACTAAAACAATAAGGAGCTAGCATTTTCATCAAACTTTTCTTTTAGTCTCACATGCCTAGTTACTGATTAGTCAACAACCCTTTCTTGAAGTAATCATAACTTTGTTACTGTAATGTATAAATATATGAAACTGATACACAATGTTCTTCAATTTGCTTTTATGAAATTCCTCCCGGTGTCACTACTTGGAACCTCTCTCAGAAAAGGAGTTATAAAAGTGAGCTTGTTGAATTGTGTCTTATTCTAGAGGCGACCTTGTAGAGTGTTCCCTGCACGGAATATTTGTTGAATTGATATGAAACTATTAAAAACATACTACATATTGTACCCTAACCAACATATTTTGTTTCACTGAATTTGGATCTGTTATGAAGAAATTATAACGTTTTTACCCGAAACACACATTTTGACTAGTTTAGGGACTGGCCACAAACCCTATTTTCCACAGGTGTAACTCCAAAAATATAATGACTTTTACAAGATGAATTTTTTACCACAGATACTTGAATATGTTTATCAATTTCATATCAATATCTTAGTCTGAATCATTATAGAAAAAAGTTATAAAGAAAATGGTGAGATGACACATTAAATAACATACCTTGAAAGCACCATCAAAGATTTATCCTTCCTTGCATTTGGCCTTCTTTTTCTTAACCTTCCCTCAGAATTTCGGCTTATATCATTGGTTTACCTTAGAAACCTATAGATTCCTATAATCTCAAGTCTTATTAAAATGAGAGACCTTTGCCTCTTGTTATACTCTCCAAGTAGTTTCATTAAACATCTTCTAGTCATATTTATTTTCCTTATTTTTGAGGGTTAACCCTTCCTAATTTCTCCATTAAATTTATTATTGAAATAATTTATTTTGTATTCACTTTGAATTGTAATACCTCATTACTTCCCTTTATTATTTACCTTTTAAAATCTCTTAAACCACTTTGACTACTTTGACCTTTTGGGGCTTCTAGATGACATGAGGCCCTCCAACTTGATGACATAACTCTCAAACCATTGAGGAGTTATGTGACATTCCACATACCACAGAAATGGAATGACATGTACTATCCATATAGAATAATTATTATCTAAAAATATATCATAACTCATACCATTATCCATCAAACAAACTTGGGTCCATTACCCAGAGCACGGGTCTCAACTTCCCATGACCATAGCTCTCACCATGAGTTATGTGTGTTAACCCTATAGCTTACCTTTTCAATCACTAAGTCTAAATTGTCACTATATATTTGTATTAATTGTTTAGGATATTAGTAATATATCCTCAAGTGATGACAATTTAGACTTAGTGATTAGTTAAGATTGCCTAGCCTAGTCATAATGCATGATTTTAGGATCTAGAGCAAATCTCTCTATGAGGTGGCATCACCATTGTACTATACATATGTAACATTGGAGTGAATAAGAATGTGTTGGCTATTATGCTTTTCAGCCATGTTGTTGTTCTTGTCTCTAATTTATTGTGTTTGATTTCTTGATTGGTATCCGAGGAGCACAGGTGGGCAATCCCTCAGGGAGTGCCAGGAAAATTTGTATAGCCATTGGAAGTTTGAGCGAGTGGTGTTGTGTTTGAGAAGAGTATTGTAGTTACGTAGATTTGTTTTTGATATTGCGTTTTAGCTTACATGAATACTTGATTGCATTTTAAAGAAAGGGCAGGTTAGATGTGGGAGGATTAGCGGATCGTATGCTGGTGAAAACTACGCACTCGCATAAGTCACAATCTTTATTTGAGAAAATTAGCGCTTTGTATCTTTGAGAGGAGAAGCGATCGCTTCAGGCGACGGAAAACATGACGAGGCCCGAAGGCGTGATGGCCATTTAGGGGCCTCTACGACAAAGGCATTACCAAGCGAAAATCTCGGGTTGCTCGTAATTTTTTCATGTTGCGACCAATTAAATCCTCGATTGATAAATGTAGGTTGGTGTAAACGGGGCTCCAATTAAATGCCGACGGAACCTGGTGCAAGAAATAAATTGTAGATAATGGAAGTAGCAAAGCATTTCTCAGTTTGATTTCGTGATCACGTCCTGCGATCGGGTCCGCTGGGGTGACAATTAAAGGCTCTTTTGTAAGAGATTGGTTGGTTTGTGCTGTCCGCCGATTCATCGCTCTCTTTGGTGAAAGCGGCCGATCCATTAACTAAGAAATTAAATTTCTTGTGTGTCCCCAACATTCATCTCTGAAGAGCGATCCCAACGATCCAACATTTTTAATGTGCATTGATTCCAGCGATCAAAACTGGGATCTCGTCACGTTTAACCCTACTGCCCGGAAAATTCGCTTAAGATCCCTCCACGGGATTGACCCGAGTAATGAGAGAAGCTGTAATCGTTGAATTGTTGGGAATTGACAGCGTTGTGTATTTGTGAGCGTCTGATTTAGATACTTGTTTCTATTGTATGTGTTTTGTGAGCATCTTTGCTCACTATTTTGTAGTGTTAATTTTTTATCCTTGGAGCACGGACTAGCATTGCGATCTGGGCATATCGATGAGAGAGAGATTTTAACTGTTGCTATCGAAACTCTAGTTGATCCAATCTCTAATTGAGCATCAAACACGATATCTCCAACAAGCGATCAGACGTATATAATTCATGCAGGTATCCATGCACAATCCACCACGATTACTGCAGCACTTCCGCAGACTCCGTCGAAGGAAAACCGACTCTCGATTTATTGTTTTAATTTATGCGGCGGTGTGCGGATTTATTGATATACATAGTGGTGAGTAACAAGCATTAGATGGCCCCACACATCAGCTGGAATCAATTCCCATTGATTTTATGTTAGACGTTTCGGGGGTTTCCAATCTGTAAGATTCCAACCTCCCTTGAATTTGCTTTTGTTTTGATTGCATATGAAGAAAATTATTGTAGCCAACTTGCACCAAACAAACTTCTTGGGCGCATGTCAACTTGCTGTAGTTGTATTATTAATACATGGATTAACGGATGATGACGCATTGGCTAGATTGTGGGATGGGAGATAAAACCCACAAATCCAAGCTAAGATTTTCCACACAAGAACATGGTTTTATATGGATTTATGTAAAAGCACTAGTTTAAATTTTTTTGATCAATTTCATTTTTCATTTGAAAGGATGAGATCTTGAGGAGACAAATGCTTTAATGTGCAAGGGAGATCGATGCTTTTTATCATGAAGAACTATTTATTTTTTGAGAGAATAGAGAATGAAAAATTTGTAAAAGGGTTTTTAGATGAATCTTTTTCCCTTCAAGAAATTCTCTCAAGAGAGCTACTGTATCAAGAAAATAAAAAATAAATAAATAAAATAAAAATAAAAATATTATTTTTGTGGTGTTGAAGTGTCCTAAGATCCATGAAATTGAATAAGGGATGTAAGATACACTGTGTTGTGTCGATGGATTCTTGCCCAATGTTGTTGTTTTGTGTCTAGTTTTGGCACTTAAAACAAAAATGTATAAAACAATCATAGACACACTAAAGTACAAGGCAATTTAATGCAATTCAAGCACGTAATAGCATTGCGAGTGAAACACATACCTTCAAGAACAATCAAAGCTCTAAATTAAGAAGCAATGAAGATATCAAATTGGAAACCACATCAACATTGGACACATCAACATTGGACACATCAAGTTCATAGTCAAGGACTCAAAGCATCATCAATTTGAAGATCAATTAAATCCACATTCATTGTAAACTTGCAATAGTTTTTCTTTGTAAGAAAGTGGGAAATCAAAATCAAGTTGAATTGCTGTGTAATTTTCAGGTGCATTCTGGGCTGAGCCCGACACCAAAGAGTCATTATGATTGAGTCATAATTGACAAGGTTAAGTAGTTTAACTCAAATCATTGTAAAACATCCTGCGTTTGGATGCATTTTGGTGAGTAGCAGAGCATCCCTCAAGTGTTGAAAATTTCAAGCGAGCCATTTTGAGTGAAGCAATTTCAAGTGAGCGTGAAATTTTAAAGAAGAGTTCAAGCAAGCGAGTTAAAGCAAACACAAGTGAAAGAATAATGGGTAAAGGAGGAAAACGTTTACAGAATGCCTCTCAAGAAATCAAAGAGTTGCATGAGTACAATCATGAATTACAAGATCAAATTGATATGAAAGATAAAATTGATTAAAACACTTGAGATGAAGTTAATTCCAAACCAAAACATAATTGATCACATGGCTGATACAATGCAGTCAGTAAATGATCTTCAAGATGATATTGAAATGAAGAATAAATTGCTCGATGCACTTCAGATAAAGTTAAGTGAAAAGAAGAATCAAATTGATGACATAATTGATCCGACATCACAGCCGAGAAACTCAAGAAGTTGATGCAAGTTGTGACCTGAGGAGGATCTAACATAGAAGTTTGATGCAAGTTGTGACACAGAGGATCTAAGAGAGAAGATTGATGCGACATGTGATACAGAGGAACTTATCAAAATGGTTGATGCGGCATGTGATACAAACGAGTTTATAAAAAAGGTTGATACAAGTTGTGACCAAGACCTTATCTAATTAGTTGATACAAAAGAAACAGAAGGTATCAAATCTTTCAAAGATGAATTCAAAAAGCATAATAATAGCAACCTTGACAACAAAAATGTGAAGAGGAAATAAAGAATCTGATCAAAATCATCTTTCCAAAAGCTGATTTAGACCTTGGGAAGAATTACGCTAATCGAATCATCAGCCCAGGATATGAAAATCAAAAGCGGTTTTCATATTCCTCAAACCAATTGATTGTTTGTGAGTGCTAGATTTCTTCAAGAAAATCAATATTAAATGTCGCAAATCTGAGTGATTAGTGCCAACATTATGTCCGAGTTGGTCACATGGAGGATCGGTGTTTGATCTCCATCCTTGTCAAAATTGTGGCAAGACAAATCATGCATGAGAAAAATGTTCCAAGAAGAACAAACACACTTAAGGCCCGAAGATTCACTATGAGTGGAGTGATCCTTGGCAATGGTCATTAACTGCCAAGCAATTATACAAGTCTTACCGAAGAGTACAATCTCGAGTAAAGACGTGTTTTGAAGAAATAAAGAAATATGTATATAACTCCAAAGTGGACACATCATTATGGTAGCTTTCAGGCATGGCCCTCACGGGATGAGATAACATGTGGTTAATTCCATATACCCACTTTGAGTTGTACACAAATAAAAATAAAAATAAAATGGAGTAAAGTGAAACCCTCATGCACCTAAAGTGGGGGAGTTCAAAATCCAGGGAAGATGGTTAGTGAAGCCACTTGTGGTCTCTCCTTTCAATTGACAAAGGGGAGAATTAATGATAAATTTATGGCCGAATTGCGGATGGTTGTCATACTGAAAGTTTAGACAACAAATATACCCGGTCGTGTATCAAATTTGTCAGATGGGCAACTGCCGTTTGTATATGGCAGACTTTGGCAGAGTGATGGTTCTCTATTGAATCATACACCCGGGATGTTTTTTAGAGCAATGATGTGAACATTTGGTTCACCTTTGGTCGTGGACCCTGCGCCGAGATGAAAGATGGATTCTTATTGCAGCTTAGCATTGGGGTGAGTTGTCGAGGCATTTTTCGGGGATGTGGCGGACTTGCAGAGGTGATTCACTTCTCTTTGTTAAGCTCTCATCATATTAGTTCCACCGATTGAATAAATTTTTAGTGGCTCCATAGATTTGATGAGTTTTCAGTGCTGTAGCATCAAGATTTGGCGATTTTTTATGTAGTTCTTCATTGAGGCTCAGATCGGGAGTTTCAGTATGAAGACATGGAATTGATACAGGTTTATGATTTATTAGCATTATTATTGATGGACTTTGTGATTGAGGGGGAATGTTAGCCTGTAAGCTTACCTTTACCATCCACTAAGTCTAAATTGTCACCTATATATTTGTATTATTCATTTTAGGATATTAGTAATATATCCTCAGTGATGACTAATGAGTTAGTTAAAGATTGCCTAGCCTAGTCATAATGCATGATTTTTGGGATCTAGAGCAAAATCTCTCTATGAGGTGGCATCACCATTGTACTATAAATATGTAACATTGGAGTGAATAAAATTAAGTGTTGGCTATTATGCCTTTTCAGCCATGTTGTTGTTCTTGTCTCTAATTTATTGTGTTTTAATTTCTTCAATGTGGCGTTCCACATACCACGAAATGGAATGACAAGAAATATCCATCTAGGATGGTTGAAATGGAATGACAAGAAATATCCATCTAGGATAGTTTACCTGACAAATTCATTTTCTTTCATCTCATTATTCCACAATTAAGCATGGGCTCTCTTACTCCGAAAAGCATCTTCCCATGAGGGCTTTCACCATAAGGGGATCACTTTGGAGTTCATCCATATTTAATTCTTATCAACCATGACAAGACAATAATGAATTATCTTTACATCAAACAATATTGGGTCCATTACCCAAACCTTTGTGTTGCGGGGATTTCTTCAAGGGTTGACATCAATGACAATTAACCTTAATAAACACACTAAGGGAGTGATTCTAGCAAGTAAATTGGAATGTTGAGTACATTCCAAGTGTATAAATGGATAAAAAACCAAACAAGTGTAGTGATTTACAAAAGGGGAGTATTTATAAGGCATATGAAAGGGAAAGAATATTTATATTGGATAGTATATGAAAAATAGATTGGACTATGGAGGAGTCTATATGAAATTGAAGAGACACAATTATAACATTACAATGTGCTCAAATGTTGATTGATGAAGTCAAGGATGAGGCCAAATTGGCCAAAGACGATCATAGTGGTTAATAATACTACAATATCAATATGAAGCATGAGATATATAATTGGTATCACTGTGACTGTTGGAAAAACTTAGGAAAGGTAAAATTGGGAAAATTTAACCCAGAAAAGGAAACATGTGATGGATATGAAACACCAATATGGTATTTGGGTTGGAAATGCAGAGTGGGAAAGCTGGGCTTGGATGGAAAGTGCTAAAAAAATGGAGAAACAATGCAAAGATGGTCAAAATAAGAGCCCAGTGGTTTTCTAGAATCCAATGGGATTTGAGAACAACCAAAGACAACAAAGGAAGTCGTAAGAATGTTCAAGAAGGATACAACATGTTGAATAAGGTGTTAACATGGCTAGCGAGGCAGCCATGATAATAAGGGAGAATTCATTAACATTTCTCTTGTTGCATTAATGCATTTCTAATATTCAAAAAGCCTTTAAGTATTGATATGTTCAAATCATAAGAATGCTAGAAATTCAAGAGACTAGATAGCTAGAATGCACATGCACTAGTAGACTTGTTGAGAGCTAATGCTTGGTGCATATAGATGTTCTTTTAGTGCATATGGAAATTCTTGAGCATATATAATATGCTTACACTAAGAGTATTCTACTAATATATATGAAATAAAGATGTTACAATGATTAAATGTGGCTAATGATGGATTATGTAACCAAGAAAGGGTTGATAACATGGCTAAAGATGTTGATGATGATGCTACATATGATAATCAGTCTTATGAAGAAAAGATGAGGACAATAGAATGTTGATCATGAAATGGGTGAAAGGAGTATGTGAGCCACTATAACACACCAAATTATCATGTAGCATCAAATAAGTTGATGGAAACCATGTAGGTATGGATTTTGTATGCTTATGTTTTATAGATGTTGAAGGGAAATTAGGTAAAGATTCCTTCAATCAAGATTTGATATCCTAATTAATATGTTTATGTGATTTGAATGCATTTATGTGAATGATATTCCACTTGGTCTGGTCAAGGTAGACAATTTTTTATATATAAAGGTTTCTTAATTGTTTAAATGCATTCAGATTAGATAGAATGACTTGTCAAGTTGTGCTAGTTATGAGCTAATAACCAAGGAAAGTCAGGAGTTATAATATTTTTATAAAAGTGAAAACAAGGGGAGATTGCTATGTGTGAGACCATAATGTTGTTGGATATGGAAAGGATATAGCACTACATAAGTGTCAAATGGCCTCCCTACTTGTATTTGTGTCCTAGACTATAACGTTCTTGCCAACACTAAAAGAAAATTTAGAGGGGAAGGTTTTCCTGAGACACTGTAGAGCATAGAAATGAATTTTCTTCAAGCACACCTAAGGTTATTCAACAAACAAAGGGTATATATCTGGTGTTGTGTTGGGATAAAGAGGAAGGTGTCCATATGGTTGAGAAAGTATTGAGGAGGTGGCTAGATGATGTGTCAAGGAATTGGCTAGACCTTACAACTCATCATAATGGAATACATGACGTAGGAATATGGTATTCTTGAATAAATGAAAGGATCCATTTAGTAGATGTGCATGAATAAATTATGTAAGTGTGCAAGTTGTGGTTATGCACACATAAATGTTGGCATACATGCTTGAATGTTGATTTGAATGCATTGTGTGAATATATGATTGGGTTATTTTTCATTGAAATTAATACAATTACAACTGAAATGATAGAATTATTGGTAAATTCATGAGTTTTGAGATTGTTTCGAGATTTGTTGCAGTGAAAACATGGTATGCAAAAATAGTCATGTTTTGATGGACTACAAGAAATCCTTATTAGGAATGTTTTTTACAGAAAGAGATGTCTTGGATACGGCAATGAAAATAAGCCATAATGAATACAGGGACTACTACATACATAAGTGAAAGCTAAGAATTAGGTGGAAATTCTTGTATATTTTGGAAATCGAACTGTTGTAATAAATATTTTAAAAGTTGGATGAAAGATAGAGAGATGACTCATTATATTTGTATGTTTATACTACACAGGTGGATGATGGATCTACCTAGTAAATGAAAATAATGAATAGTGTAAAGCTAGAAAGCTTAGGAAGAAGGCCACCATCATGACCTTGGAACCTTGTGATTTTTATAAGTTATTAATTGAATAGAGGCTACTAATGAATGCCTAGAAGTAAGAGTCTATAAGTTGGAACTCTTCTTGCATGTGAAAGAATTGGAAAGATTGATCACCCAAGGGACTATTTAGTAGAGAAGAGGATGCTTGAGCCTATAAGGGTGAGTGCATCAATAAAGAGGAAACTTAAATAAATCTAATATGGAGATTCACATGGAATTATGGTTGGAATCAAGAATGGTGCGTCAAAGAGGAAAATGACTCGAACTCTTGTCTACAAAAAACTTGAAACAAAGAAATAGCCATACAGATAAGTATTGAATTAATATTGCATACTTATTTATGAAGACATGATTACTTTGTGGAGTTTAAAATTCCTATGAGGGCTATAACAAACATATTTTTCTTGATGGGTTTTTATAGGAGCAGTTGAAGCATGAATACATGGTTATATTATTAGAAAGAAAAACATTGAGTATGGTGTTATTCCATGGGGGGAGGAATGTAATACCTAACACATGCTTGAACATAAAGAGTAAGTATGTGGTAAGTAGGTAAGTGGTTTACATTTGATTATTTTGTAATTTATAATAATAATAATAATAATAATAATAATAATAAAAGGTGCACTTGGGGTTATAACTCCCTAGAAGCACCACGGGGGAAATGAAACAATGGGAGGGGAAATAGGGTGTGGTCAATAAAATTATATTTTATTGAGGTTTCCAAGTGGCTAGCTCCTAAGATTTCATATCCCTTTATATTATTTTACTTGCGTTCATTTCCAAAGCTTTATGAAAGGGGCATGCAGTCTCCATGCAAGTCATATATTCATGCAAGCCTTGGGAAGGGATTCATTCCACCTTTGGAAAAAAAATTCATCCAGTCTCTCATTGGCACTGGGCAGGGGGGAGAACCATAGAGGAGGTTTCCATTTAGGTACACTAAAATACAAGGCACATATGTTGAGAGAGGTGTCGGTAGGATAGGATATTGGTATGGTAAACTGTGGAGGAGAATGCTACCATGTTGGTATGTTGTGAGATCATTTGTGTGCATTGAAATGATATTGGTATGATGTACATGTTAGTGATCATATTGCATTTTTCCCAAAGGTATGATGTTTCCATAAGTCTGTTTGTTATGCATGTATAAGGAAAACCATCATTGTGAGTGTTTATAATTGCTACAAATGAGATTTATTGGCTTCCATCATTGGAGATTTTCCTGGCTAGCTTGCATTGTAACACTAGAGGGAAGTGGGATAGCTTGATGGACTATTTAGTAGTGAAGGGGCTTCCATTCCTTGTGTTGAGTTGATAGGTGACTTCCCTGGATATAAATTATATTGTAAACTTGGGCTGAAAGGTAAAATCCTTGGCTTAACAAATTAATTGGGATGAGTGAGGAAACCTTAGCCTTAGCTAGTAAATTCCCCCTTGTTGTTTCATTTCCTAGCATGAGGATGGCACCTACTTGAGTTGGTGCATATGGATGGGTGGAAAAATGTTCCCATGGAGCTATTTCCCCAAGTGCATCTAATTATAGTTAAGAAATCAATTTGTATTTTTTATATTTCAAATACTAACTCTTGTGGTGAGTGTTGTATTGGTGATTATGTGCCCATTATGGAAGCTACAAGTCTGGGAGTGGACATTAGGGATCATGAGTGCATTTTGAGCTATCTGGTAGTGATTCATATGCATAATTGGGAGGCTTCCAAAGCCACATATGGTAATGTAGAGGGTTTAACTCTACTTCTATCTCATTTATTAATTTATAGCCATGACAATTTGAGGTTAATGGCCTTGTGGGTATGCCAAAAGGAGCCATAATAATGAAAATAATGAAAGTATATCCATGTGAAAGAACTGTAGATGAATACTATTGTAAATGAATATGAATGCTATTGTAATTTTCCATATATCAATTGTTATTATTCAATGTATAAGAAGAAATATGTTTTATGCACTGAGATGGTCAAATGTGCTCATGGGTTGTAGAATAATTGTTTATGGGCAATGCATTTCCATTTCAAACTATTATTGTCCCTAAATTGTATGTAAGAACGTTGTTTACAACATAATTATGAATTTGTGTACATTATAGTGTGGTATTAGAGCAAGAAATTGGTGAAAATGGATGGTTTCCAGAAGCACCCCTTATCCTCGATAGAGCACAAAGGGTATTGAGTATGTTCCATTCCACATGTGCTTGAACTTGTCTGAATTCACCTTATCAATTCAATGATATTGCACACATAACTTTCCCACCATACCAAGGCACGGCCTATCATTTTCAAATGAATAGAATTTACCTTCTACACCTCATCATTGAATCCATGAATGCTAAAACACACCTCTAATTGACTCAACCAATTGTTGAGATTTTAAACATCTACTTGACCATCATATGGTTGGATTTGTAGCTTAGTCTCAACCTTAAAAGATGCATAAATATTTTTAGACTTACCAAAAGATTCATTAAAATTGGGAATAATATTTTCTTAGTGCTTATCCTTCTCCTTTTCCCCTCGACTTCTCATTTTTTGACCCTTCTCCATTTTGGTTCACTATAAATTAAGAGAATATCTTCATCAAAGTAGCTACATCAATTTGTTCCAATCAAGCCAATTTACAATTAATGAAATCACTTTCATCTCCATCTCCTTCTAAATATTTTGATGGGCTTGGAGGATCTTATATCTATGATTAACTCTTTTCTTTAATGGTTCTCAATGTTTCATGTATTGTATTATAGTTAGAGTCATAAACACATGGAAAATCTTGAACTCTTAGCCACAATGTCTCGATGCTTTAATACTAAATTATATGTTTTTATTTTACCAAAGAAAAGATGATGGTACTTTGCCCCAATAAAAACACAAAAACATAGTAGAATAAAACAACAAAATATAAATACAACTATATAAAAACATATAGAAATTTGAATTAAAAAGAACTCAATTTGGGTGAAAAGGTTCCAAGTGTTTTCTTGAACAATATTTTGACTAATGTTACATATGTGCTAGGATTATGCAATGAATCTCAACTTACAGAGCTCTTTTGGAATAACATTGTTTTGTTCCTATTTGGAATCGTCTCCCTTGGTTTGCACTATATCTTTGGTATGAAAGAATGGTTTTTGATTAAGGAATGCCAAACACTTTATTCCTTCGACTCACAAATCGTATTTGACAAGAATATTTAAATATATCCAACAACACTTGGAGTTCTTGTTTCCTAAAACTTTACATGTTGAATGGCATATCAATCCTTGTTCTTCCATTAAATGTGTAACACATAGCTCTAGTCCATTTCATCTCCAATCGAGTGGTCCATTAGTGGGTCAAAATGGATCTGATTTATGGATCATTAACGTATGTTTTGTATGGAATGAGTGACATGATTAAGTAAGTAACCTTTAACAAGACACTCTAAGATTTCCTCGTCATGGTAATGGTCAAAGTTCATAGAGCATATCACATCACATTTGTAGTATTAAGCAGGTCTTCAACATAGGAATCATTGATGGGTAGATTGTCTATTACAAGGTAACTTTTCTGTTCTGTCAAATATAGTTAAAGTTTCTTCTAAATTGTTGACAATTTTCATTTTCATTGAAACTATGAAAACAGATATCAAAGTTATTAAATCTATTAAATTTGATGGGTCATTTAGTTTTGAAATTCTAACCTGAAACATAAAAACTTTATAATAAAGTACAAGTGTTGTGGTTATTTTGTTTGAGTTTTAACATTAAAAAAAATCCAAGAATTGTGTTGAGGTGAAGTTGAAAGACTTTTTAATTATATCTTTGTGGCGAGATTATTTTAAACCTGCGGGTAGTTACAAATTATTTTACAGTTATGATATCATTTTGACAGTTATGATATCATTTTGAGATGAGTACCAATTGCTTTGTGGTAGAATTAAAAAGTTTCATAATAATAGTATTTGTATTTGCAGTGATTTTCAAAAGCTTCTCCGTGGAGAAAATTGTTACAACTTCACACCAACAAAAGTGAACATGGATGTTCGCAGGAATAGAATCCTGTGGTGGAGTTCGAACACTTTCAAATTAAATTCTTGCAACAGTTTTTAAAAGTTTTATGGGAGCAAAGTGAAATATTTTCACCTGATGAACTTATGAAAAGTTCCCAGACATGAAGGTTAAAGATTTTGCTAAAATCAAATTTCTAAGTAAAAACTCTTCAAACTATCTTCACTTAAAACATGCTTTTAAATGCTAGGAAGCTAACATGAGGTTTGAGGTTTATGCACGTACCATGGGGTTACTTAATTTTCAAAAGATGATAAATTCCCCGTATGAACTTTGATTGAGAAAATTAACTTTTGCAATGTGAAGAGAATGAGGAAAACTTTTTAACTCGTGGTTGCAATCCTAGCTTCAATGTAAACTTTAAGGTGTTCTTAATTGATAAAGTAAAACATGCCTCGTTAGTGAGAAAGCACAACTATGCATTTTAATGACTATGGGTATTAGAATTGGAATTTGAGAGTTTAGTTGAGTTGTAATCCATGAAAACTTGCAAGCAGCCTATCTATAGTGTTCAAACAACTATGCATTTTAATGACTATGGGTATTATAATTGGAATTTGAGAGTTTAGTTGAGTTGTCATATTAAAACTTGCAAGCAGCCTATCTAGTGTTCAATTGTCATATTAATTGGGGTTGAAAATACACAAAAGCATTTTAATACAAATTTAAGCTGTTTTAAAACACTATTTTACTTTCGTCCCAGTTAGCCAAGTTGATCCAGTGTGAGTGTGTTGTTAAACCACTCCCTGATGTTAAATTCACCGGTTCGAAACAAGCGGGGATAAAAAATCTATCCATGTTAATGGTTGGTGTGGCTCCAGTAGAGATGCGATCCAGGGTGATTTTTTGTGACAAAGATGCCCACGAGTGTGGTTTCTCAAACCTGTGAGGTTAATCCTTGGTCTGCACAAATTAACAAACAAAAAAAAACACTATTTGCTCAAATTAAATTGTATTAGTTCAACTTACATCTTTGTTATATAGTTTTTTAAGACTTTAACCGACATTGAATTGATCCATCATCATATGAGAAATTTTAATCTGTGAAAATGGTAAGTTGATATCCAAGACACTTAATACCAAACCCATGGTGAACTTGTCTATTCTTCTTGAAACACAATTTTGAGTCAGTCAGAGATGTAAGACAACTTCAAGAAGATTAGATAATGCTACGCCTATTCTTACATGGATCAAAGTTGATAAACTAGAATTGTAATCTCAAAAAGTATGAGGAAAATAAAAATCTAATAATGTAATTGAGATAGGATTTTAACACATGTATTAAATCCATAAAATCAAATGTGTGTGACTCGGTGAATGTTGCTCCTAATTAGTGGTGCAAAATCATCAATAAAATTTTAAAAAAGTGAATGTTGCTCCTAATTAGTGGTGCAAAATCATCAATAAAATTTTAAAAAAAATCAAGAGTATGGAAGCAACACCTAGATGAAAAATATTTAACTTAAAAAATTTGAAAGTGGGTCCCCAATTCAATTAACTTGGGATGTTGAGGCCTCGACATCGGGGTATGAAACTTGGGATTTAGGATCTAAAAGAAGTTTCTAGGCATTGAGGGACAAGAAAATCACCTTGAACCACCACAAATGACCTCATGGGGGTATCCTTGTCTTCTAAGTGAGGGTGTTGATGACAATGGGATCTTTTCAATACTAGGTGAGGGTCTCATGGCCCTAGACATGGTTGGGGGAGTAAACCCAAGACATAGAATATAAAGAAAATTTCTAGACATCTAGGGCTAATAATGATGGCTAAAACTACCACCTAGGTCCTCTAAAGGGTATCGTTATCTTCCAAGTGGGGATATGGGCACCTTTAAGATATTTTCAAGACCAGGTATCAGTATCAAAGCCTTCAACATGGTCGGGGGTGGGTGAATCCATGAATATTAGTCACACTTTTTGGCAAGATAGATACATGAAAATAGCCTATGTATATTCTAGATCAAGGTTTTACTTTATCAATACTTTAGGCCTTGGATTGAGGTTTCAAACCTCGATTGAGAGTTTTAAACAAAAAATAAACTATTTATGTCAAAAATACCTTGATCGAGGATTCTGATACACCACGATCGAGGGATTTTAAATCCCTTATTCAAGGTAATTTAAAACCCTCAATCGAGGGTTTGAACGTCAATAATCCTTCCTTGTTTCTATAGGTTTTTATGGAGTTGCAACTTCGATGAGGTCAAATCCCTTCATTTCTTGCATGGAAGGTCACAGACTCCATGCTTATAGATTCATCATTAAATAATCTATCTATAGACATATAATTTTCTCATTTTGGATTTCATATTATATTTTTAGTTTAATTTTTTCTAAAACTTATACAAACTTTTTTTTCTCGTAGTGAAGGCCCTAGAGAAATATAAGTATTTTAAAAATATAGAACCAAAAATATTTTAAAAATATGTGTACTTTATGAATGTTTCCTCTTCAAAAGGGTATTTTTGGTTTTTCATTTTACATAAATAAGAGAAAATAATTTGTGAGGAGCACAAAGGTGTATAAACACTATTACATTCTATGTAGATTGTGCTCATATAATTTTTTTTCGAAAAATATATATTGAACACTAAATTAAGTGTTGGGAACAAATTCCACTTGTTAACTTTTCTGGAAATTTGCAAGGAAAATAATTTAATTAAAAATATGTAAAATGTCAAAAAAAAATTGCCACATTTCACTAAAAAATTATTCATGAATTCACCCAGGTACAAACATGGGGATTGGACCATAAAGAAAGAATCTAGGAATCCATGGCTATGAAAAACACCTCAAAAGGTTATCCTTGCCTCCTAGTGGAAATACAAGTGCTATTAAGAGTTTTTGGATGATATGTAGTTGGAAGGCCCTAGACATTTTTTAGGGAGGAAACCTAGTCCTTATACCCTAAAGAAATATTTTAAGTATCTAGGTTCGATAATGACACCTCAATACACCAGACATGATGTCACAAACATATCCTTGTTCTCTAAATGGGGATATTGGCGATATTATGAAGTTTTGAGATCTAGGTATGAGTCTCAAGGTCCTTGTAAAGTACCAGATGTAATATAATATGTAGACACATGAATATTCATTGGATATCAATGAAACATAAAAATATTGAGAAGAGAAATACCAAAAATAATACCTTTATTCAAACAAAGCAATGTTCACTTGCCTCTTCGAGAGGGAAACCTCCAACAGAGCAGAGCCCTATTGTAATAATTCTCAAGAAAATCTTTCTCATGCCTCCTACTCTTATTTATACTAATTCTATCTTCTTAAGAACATTCAAGGGGAAGATCTTTCTAGAAGCAGAAGCTTCTATTAGGTCTTCTTAAATTGACTTGTTCACAATTATTAAATAGGCCTTACTAATGTCGGCCTTATTACAAGGAAAATATATTTAGGCCTTATTAACTAATGGCATCCTTTATTACATGGAAAATATATTATTCCATCTACGTGGGGGGTTAGGTCCCTAACATGCCCTCCCCCTCGAAAAAGAGCCTTTTCCTCAAGTCTTGAGATGAGGAAACTACTGCGGAATGGTAGTCGGTTCCCAAGTGGCATCTTTTGGTCGAGTATGCTTCCACTGAACCAGAAATTCCCTGATGGTGCGCTGACAGAGGCGATGCTCTCGTTATTCCAATACGACTTATGGTTGCAACCAAATAGAACCTTCTCCATCCAAATCTGGTAGGTTGTTCTGGATGTAGCATTTGGTGCCAATTATTGATGTTTTGGTAGTCACGGGAGGTATTAAACTCCATGGATAAACCTTTGACTAGAATAGAATATTTCGTAAGAAAGAGAAAACCTAAACAGATGTGTGAAAACCCTAGAAGACAAGTCGGCTCAACAGAATAAGTAATGTTGAATTATTATATGCAGAAAAGGACAGGTCAACCCTTCTTGAAGAGACACTTGTTCACCTAGCCATATTATTATAAATAGAAGGCACTTGAGTTCATTTGGAAACACACTCACACTCAAGAAAGTGGTGCACAAGTCTAGAGGAAGAGTGCAGTTGCAACGACTACAGTTGGGTATTGGTCTTGGTCTGTGGTTTGGTACTTTCTGATTGGTGCGCTACGTTTGTATAAAGGTGCGTGCTCTCTCTCTTGGTTATTTTTTGGGTCTAGTGCTGCTTCCTGGAATCATTCTTTCTATCAAAGGTTAAGGTGCTCGGGGGTTGCTTTGTTCTCATGGTTGGGTGACAATGACGTGACATTGTCTATGGTTAAACGAGCACAATATTCTAATAGGTTATGGGCCCAAACCACCTTCGAAATAGTCTAACCAATGGAAGGTAGATCAACATATCTCTGTCTAGCTCATTGTAGCACAATTGCAGTTGCAGTTCCAGTTCCTTCGTGTCAGTTGCAACACCAGTTGTAGTACCAATTGCAATGAAAGTTTATGTGAAGTGTTGGGAATAATTTTTGTTAACATAGTGCTCCCTAACCTAGCTCATCTTCTAGTGCCCTCAACCATAAAAAATGTCAAAGTTGATTTTTTGGGTCAAAGTCAACATTTGACTGGTCAAAGTCATGGTTTGAATGGTCAAAGTAAAAATGTTGGTCAAGGTCAAAGTCAAAGACAATCATTACTTCCTCCATAAAAGCATAGTAGTGCAGTAGAAGCATGGTCTCTTGGTAGAGCATGGAAGACAAGGATTGACATCATCCTTGCAAAGAACAAAGGGGAAAATCATGGAACCACAGACTGAAGAGCGTGTGTCAAAATATGAAGAGTTTGATTTTTGGAGATTCCAAGCATATGAATGTGGAGTAGGAGAAACAATAAAAAGAAACTACTACAAATCTGAATCTCTGGAAAGAGAAGGGATCTTTTTCCAAGAAGCAATCATAGAGCCAGAAAGATTTCAGATCCAATACATTCAGAGGAACAACACACTCTCCAAGTTGGAAATGATACTTGTCTTAGAAGAAAAGCAACTCAAGCTGAACAATAGCCAGACTCCAGGTTTGCATATCAGGTTTGATATTTTTATTGTTTTTTAAGTATTTCAATCCTTTAAATTTTATTAATGCTTAATTGCAATATGAACTAACATATCCTCTAGGATATATTTTGTTCTTGTTCTCAGGCAGTACACCTTGGTAATTCTATAATGAATTACCATGAAATTGATATGTTCTTATATAAAATGATATTATATTGGAAATATTTTTTCTCTTGTTTTTCATGTTTCGGGCAGGTTATCCTACGTATTCTAGGAAGGTTACCACAAAAAAGAAATAATTGAAAGGACTCAGAGGGAGTCAAACTTCAAAGGGAGTCGATGATTAGAAAGAAGCAAGGTTTCATGGCACTTTGCAGGATGCATAGGGACATGCAGCAGATGAAAGCATGGTTCGAGAATTCTCTCAGTTAAAGGGAGTTGATGGCATAATTTGAAAAGAAGGACGTTGTAGGCCTTCGTGCCTAGTTGTAGACCTTTGTGTTGAGTTGTAGGCTTCGTGTCAAGTTGTAGGCCTTGTGCCGAGTTGTAGGCTTCATGCTGAGTTGTAGGCCTTATGCCGAGCTATAGGCTACTCCAGTGAGATGGTCCAGTATGTTGAGTTGTTGCTACACCAATGAGACAGTTGGGTACGCTAGTGTTGTAGTCAAGAACCTATATGGTTGTGATGGTGTTGCTCATAATATGATCTAGGTGATCATGAGGTAGCCTGTGTAGCTCTGGTGATGCTACCGGTCTGCAAGACCATGTAGGTCTTTCCTAAGCCATGTGAGATGGATGGATAATGATGATATTAATGATGATACTCACAACATGGGTGTAGCCATGGGTGAGCATGTCATGCGGGTGTATCCCATGACAATAACGGTGACACACACTATGAGGTGTATCTCTAGTGTTCTCTAGTGGGTTGTGCCCCCTAGACGAGATTGATAGGTCCACATGGTTGTAGCCATGTGTGACGTAATGATGCTACCAGTAGCATGGTCTGCATAACCATGGCGAGAGGATCATGGCATAACGAGCAAGGCTATGAATACTAGAAGGGAACATCATGGTTAAATACCTCCCTAGCTAAGAGGGAGTGTTGATTTTTTGGTAGTTGTGGGAGGTATTAACCTCCATGGATAAACCTTTGACTAGAATAGAATATTCTGGAAGAAAGAGAAAACCTAAAAAGATGTGTGAAAACCTTAGAAGACAAGTTAGCTAAGCAGAATAAATAATATTGAAGTATTATATGTAGAAAAGGATAGGTCAACATTGCTTGAAGAGGAACTTGTTCACCTGGACATATTAGTATAAATATAAGGCACTTGATCTGATTTGGAAACACACTCACACTTAAGAAAGTGGTGCGCAAGTCTATAGGAAGAGTGCAACTACAATGACTACAACTGGGTACTGGTATTGGTATGTGGTTTGGGACTTTCTGCTTGGTGCGCCACCTTTGGAGAAAGGTGTGCTCCCTCTCTCTTGGTTATCTGTTGGGTCTAGTGTTGCATCCTAGAATCATTCTTCCTGTCAAAGGTTAAGGTGCTTGGGGGTGGCTTTGTGCCTATGGATGGGTGACAATAATGTGACATTGTCTATGGTTAAACAAGCACATTAATCTAACACCAATCACTTTCTTCAGGAATGAGACATGAAAAACATGATGTAGCTTGGAGTGACTGGGAAAATTTAACTAATAGGCCACTGGCCCCACACGTTCAAGAATAGTATAAGGACCATAAAATTTTGGTGCAAGTTTATGACACTGCCAGTATTTGAGTTAAGTATGCTTATACGATTGGAGACGGATAAACACCTAATCCCCTTCGGAAAATTGATGTTCAGACTGACCCAGATATGCCTATTGCTTCATGTGTTTTTGATTCGTTACCAAATTTTATTTGAGAGTACAGAGATTGGTCATGTGTGCGGTAAGATTGCGGTCAACCTCTTGAACCTTGGAGACACCAGGTATGTATGGGAGAACCAATGGTGGATTTTATCCATAGACTACTTCCAAATGAGTTGTTGACAGGTCTGAAATCACCCTTTGTCAAAAACAGGGTTTACCCCTAGTAAGAAGTCCCAATTATACCTCTCAGAGTTTGTAGTAGGGAACCCATCCAGATTCTGGCCCGACAACCATTTACGGTTTTGGTTTTACCGGTTGTGTCTCAGTTCGCTGATGAAGGTGAATGATGGATGGTTATGAAAACGAAAGATGTAGATGAAGACTATATAAATGCATGTCTAATCTATTTATAATATATCCTATCCTAGCTAGGAGTGAATTAACGTAATTGAATGAGTTGTAATGAAACTAAACTCTGCTTAAAACTCCGAACGTATAGTTTTCATGAAGGTGCAAAGTTAGAAACACATGTATACACAGATATAACCAAAAAAATCTATATCATACCTATGCTTACATCAACAACTCATGTACTCAAGGAATAAAATATAAGAAAGAGTAACATAGATTGCATCAGAATAGTCCATAAGAAAACATGTCCTTACAACCCATGTGAACAACATACATTCTTCTTGAAACAGTTCAGAACAAAACAATGACACATGCAAGTTCTTCTCTCTATGAAAAGTTGGCCCTGAGGGCTTCTCAACATTAACAATTTTAGCGATAGTACATCAAATCTCCAAGGAATGGCTTCTCAATTTTAGTTGACACTGTCTTCCCAAAATAGTTTAGAAATGTACAATGTTTGAAGAGAAGAAAGCCCCTTATTTGGGTACAATTCTAGTATTTACTGAAGCTCAATATGACTCTTGGCCTTCCACCTACCCCAATGACCTTTCATTTCCCAACATTTTGTCTTTATTCCCTTTGTAATGATGACAAAAAAGCAACAATTACATTTTGAATTTGTCTTCTAGCACTTGGTGGGCCATCATATATTTCAGTCATAGTGTGCCTCATATAATATAATGATTGGCTTGGGCATTAGGGGCATTGATCATCATAGGTTTCAGATTCCTTTTTCAGCCATTCGATTTTGATTCCCTTCATTTCTTCCTGCCACTGGGACAATTGATATAGTTGTTAATGCTCTATTGTCCTTGGTTATAGATCCTGTACAAGGATGTTGAGTACGACCTCTCCTCAGCATTGGTACCTAGCATCATTCAACATACAATGAATGAGTGGCCTTCATAGATGATTTTAGGGGCGAAATTTCGCTCATGGGTGAAATTAAGGGGCCTCCAATTTTTTATTGGGCGAATTTTTTGTATTAGAGTGATTTTTTTAAACTTACATCATTAGCTCGTAATTTATTTTAGGGGAAAAATCAAGTACAGGGTTAGCCCATATTTTTAGGAGGGATAGAGGAAAAAAATTTATATTTAGCCCCTGAAATTTGGAGGGACAAGCTTCCATTAGCCAAATTTCTAGGAGTATGGGAATTTATGATAGCTTCTTCGCCCTGCCATTTGGTAAAATCGGGGTTTATGGTTTAATTTCGCCCCGATTTTGTGATATGGGCAGTGGCCCGTGCGCACTGGGTAGCTACAATCTTCCCTTTGTCCCTTTGCCCGATTTCCAAAGAAAATGGAGATTTCTGAGAGCATTTTGGCCCTCCAGGCTCCCACATGGTATAAATTATATGGTATTACGTTCTTCTGCTCCTGCTTATTTCCCCTTTGGGCCCTGATATTTATGGTTTTACTCTTCACATTCTTCTGCTGGGTAACAGGTTACTCCCAGGTTCGGCCCAGTGACCATATTTTGTTAGACTTCCAACAGAGGAGAACCTCTCTCGCGGCTCGGCGCTGAGGCTCGACCACACGTTCTTCTGTTGGGTAACGGGTTACTCCCAGGTTCGGCCCAGGCACCAGTGACCATATTTCATTAGCCTTCCAACAGAGGAGGACCCCGCTCGCGGCTCGGCGCTGAGGCTCGACCACACTGGCAAACTCGCATATCTGGATTATGATTCTCTACGTTTCCATCAAACAAGTGGTGTAGACGCGGCTTTAGAGAGGTGCTTACTGATTTTCTATTTGTTGAACATATAAGTTAGTGAATGTCTTTTTACATCCATCCGGTGTAATTTTCATCAAAACTATAATATAAGAGATAACACAATTCAAATAGCATTTAAATTGTTTAATGGCATGAAGGTTTCATCATAGTTGATTTCTTGTTTCTTTGCTTAGCCCTTGGATACCAATATTTCGTCATGATTATCCATTGATCCATTGACTTGTAGTTTATTTTGTATACCCATTATCATCCTCCTATTGGTACTACACATCATACCTTTTTCTCTAGGAACCCCTTTGAAAATACTTGGAGGGCCTTGTGCTTTTATATTAATCATTTTAGTTCTTGGTA
>SNQJ01S0010372.1:227549-244473 GCA_010110895.2 Picea sitchensis | reverse complement strand
AATTTTTTTTTTTTCCTTTTTCTTTTAAAAAGATGTGAAATTCCAAATCTTTCAATGGGATAAGACATGCATTTTTCCTTTTTAATTCTTGAAATTTGGAATTCAAATTGTAACCTTTTTTCAAATAATAAGATAATGATTTGGACCTCAATACATAAAGGATGTGAAATTCCAAATCTTTCAATTGGATAGACATGTATTTTCCTTTTTAATTCTAGGAATTTGGAATTCAAATTGTAACCTTTTTTTCCTCTTAAAATAATGAGATAGTTATTTGGACCTCAAAATGTATTGCTAACTTAATAATTCACCTTTTTTCCTTACTAAAATTGTACTATTAATTTGGAAGGAATTAAAAAACCCTACAGGAAATGGCGGCGGCCAACTCCGTAGCTCTGTGCGCTCCTTCGTGAGAGCATGGCCCTCCCCCGGACTCTCCCCCCAGACCCTCCTCTGTATGACGCTCGGGCAACCCCTTCGGCTCCCCGTCTAGAGCTCCTTCCTCCTCCGTTCCACCGTCTCCAGCAACAACGACAGGCTCGTCCTCTGCTATTCCGTCGATACCCTCTCCGACCTCCTTCAGAGACGTGGTCTGTCAAGGCCGCACTTCTGGCTTTTCTCCTGTGGTCCGTGAAGCTCCAGATCCAGTGATCCCTATACCTCAGGAAGCAGCGNCCGTCGGATCACTCTATGTCGGGAACATATCGTGACCGTTGGATTTCCTAACTACAAATGCATACTAATGCATACTAAAGAAACACACTAGAAAACACACTTTTACCTAATGACGCAATAGACCAAGTAGATCTTACTAACTCCTAAGTGTCTAAATATCCTAATAGAGCTCTGGGACATTGAAACCTCACAACATTCAAATCCTACCGAAGATAATCTATCAAAATAGTAACTGGAAGGTTTGACCGACAACTAGCAGTTTCCTATTGTCGTGGGATTCGCTTTGTCGTTCAACCTTGACCATCTTTTTGACCGCGAAGTCACGCGAGCCATCGATCCCAGAAACATCGAGATCTTTCCTGATCGTTGGATATACAATTACGATCAAATTCGGTGTTGACTCACTATGGGAGTAAAAACATGTTAAACGACCGGAACTCCCGAATGTCGAAGTCGCTAAGTAACACGAGTCATAGATCTAAGGATCCTTCAAGATCTCTCTCAACCGTTAGATCGAGCCTAGTGGAAGGATAGGGTAAGCGATAATGTTGACAGACAACAAGCAGTCATATCCCCTTTATGACCTATTTGGTAGGTAAACCTTCGGGACTTAAATGAATTAAGACCTGTAAGGGATGAGAAGTCGCCAAAGTCCCGAAGTGGCGAAATCCTGTCAACCATTAGATCAAGGGAAGGAATTCAGGGACATTGCGGATCGTCGATTGAGGGTTCGTTATGAACCTTTTGATCTACTAGTGGAAGGATAGCGTAAACAGTTTGATGAAGTCTTACTCCAAGAAACATAAGGTACAAGGGCTAAGAATATCCCAAAGGACGAAGGCCAAAGTACCTGGCAAGGAACTTCAAGACTCTGAGACTTCGGGGCTCCAGGAGATTTGACATGTTGGTGAACAGGCCAAACGTCGAAGGCCAGAGAACGTGGTTGGAGTTCTAGAACTTCAAAACTCTCGGACTACGGAAAAAACTCGAGGATGTAGGAAGGTAGTTTAAGCATCGAAGGGTCGAAGTGTCGAAGCATCGAAGTTTCCCATGTTGAAGTGTCTGACCCCAATTGGACGAGCCTGCATACGCTATGGTGATGTGGCACGTCTGGATGGTTCCATGTGGCGTCGTGGGCTTTGTCGCGAGTTAAGTGTGGGACCCTTCTAGTCATGTTTAAGCTATGCGTTAAGCACGAATCAATCTTAGTCGTCAGATCCAAGGGTGGATAGAATCTCCACCATAGATTTCGGAGTGGAAAGAGTCCTTCTGACTTTGTAACTCCGGGAAAGTTTATAGATTTCAGAGTGGAAAGAGTCCTTCGGACTTCGGAACTCCGAGAAATTTTATAGACCTATATGAGAATATCGAAGGGGCCGAAGGCCTGTTACCCACGAAGGCATGTGAGAGATACCCTACAACTACCCCTCCCATGGCCATGTCATCGCTAGAGGATGACGACCAAGGTCGTGTCAGTGCCATGTAGGATGGTACGAATGAGGTGGAGCCACATGGGTGCCACGTGGCCTTTGACCAATGATACCCCGAGAAGTTCAGGGGGGCATAATTTTCGACTCAGAACTCAGTTTCGAACGAGTTTATAGTCGTTGGAAAGATCTTGGAGAGCAGAAGGCAATGGTGCCCTTATTCAAGGAACTTAGAGAAGTTGTAGGAAGGTGAAAAATTTATATCCCATCCATTAAAAGGGTAGTTAAGGGGTTGGGTGTGTGACATGGTACCTTTGTTTCATCTTATCCCGAAAGATTCATTTGTCCCAAGGATCCCAACACTATGTTACATAGGTGCATACGTTTGCATAAATATAAAAGGTCACCATGGCATGTATAATAACCAGGGACACATGTCCATCTCTCAACTCAAACATAGCAAGAACTTGACTTATTTTCATACTCAATCGATCATACATATTCACCACTTCAAGATTTCCACAGACAGACAATACTTGTAGCTATTTTACTAAATACGGAGACTATCTGTAATAAAGGACACGAGACTTTCCAGGAAGATATATTTCATTCAAATACGAGGCTATCTCTAGGAATACACAGTAAACTCCCAAGTTAGGTATTCATGCCCAAAACTCACCATGCAAAGCATTGAACTACATACATATTCAATTCAAAGAACAAGAATAACTAAATTATTTTCTATAATTTGGAAGATGTTGGAAACTACTGAAGGGTGCGTCACTCTCCACGCAACCATAGGAAAAGTTGCACTAATCACTACTACAACTAGCCACCCCCGAGCCAGGGTACGATGCCACGAGAGGATGTCTGATTTTTCAGCAAGTTTTCCTGGGAGCGTATATTACTTATGCACTTTGTTTTTGTTCCCTCGAACCAGGAAGTTCTTCCTTCCCTTCTCCAATGCTTAGGCTTCCCCCAACCATGTGTCTTTGTCTGTCTCTTCCCCCTCTTACTATCATTTGTCTCTTCTTTTCGTGTGTTCTCCCCCAAGACCTCGTGGGTCATGTTAGAATCTTCCCGATGGGTACTCTACTCATCCTTCATTGATTCTTGAAGGAGACTACCCAACTACCAGCCTGATTGGTAATCAAATCTCTAGGGCTAAGGAAAGTTCGTGGTATGCATTGCTTTAAATTGACAAGGTAATGCTTGGCAAGGTCATTTCAACTAGTAATAGCTTCCCTCTTACACCATTCCTCTCATGACATCGTAACCTGTGAAGGCCATCGTTTCAGCTGTAAATCAACATCTCCCTGTTGCATTAATAACCAAATATTCACATTACATAATTTATCAAATGTTCATTGTCTTTCAACGTTCACATAACATGCCTATCTATAATTTCGGTCATGATAATAATTATATTTATAGACTAGGGGAAATAGGGGTGTTACAATAATGTCAGGGACTCCACAATGTATAGTGATTCCATGTTGGTGATGTCATGGTTGGAAGGATCATTTGCCTCTAGAGACATTTCTTTGAAAGCAATGATTCCCAGAGCTAAGAATCTTGCATAGGGTATTCAAAGTATAAAATTCTATCATATATGTAGGGAAAATAATTAGGACATCGACAAGAAGGCCAAAGAAGTAATGCAATTGGATGTAGGGGAAATCACATTCTACATATGTTGTGGTTCGAATCCCTTGATCAGTTTCAAACACATATTAAATTGTGATGATTATCTATTATATTCTCAATGTCCATTAAGAGTGATCACAGGTGGATGGTGTGGTAATTATAAATTGACATTGAAAATGATACAAATATTTTTTTAGGTTTAGTAATAATGGGCTCTTGTAGTGATCACCTTAGGGTTTGGTGGGATTTTTAGCCTCAAAAATCATAAAATCTAGATGAGGAAATTGATCACTCTAGAAGAGGAAGAGGTGATGAGCTATAATGTCTTTCACAACACTCACAAACAACACAACCAACTTATTGTCAAAAGCATTTTTGAAATTGATGACACTGAACACAATGGGCAACGAAAGAGTTAAGAGGGACTCCTTTTCTCGTGGCCCAAAGCACACCATCCCAAAATTTTAATGATTAATAGAAATGCATGTGGCTCAACATTTACTATTAGAAGCTTACACCAATTAATGAAGCAAAGGAATTAAGAGAGGCTCTCTTCCTCATGGCCAAAGCACACCAACCCAAAATTCTAATAATTAGCATAAATATATGTAGATGAACATTTACTATTAGAAGAAATTTGCACAAATTAAAAAACTTCTTAACTAGTAAAGGATTTACTTTAGATATGAGTGGCTAACATATATTAAAAATATATATATAATGCATTCGTACTTTTGAAAGTTCAATATTGTTTTGGATTTGAAACATATTTATTTATTAAAATATAAAATAAAAGTAAAAATTTGAAAAATTAATATTATTTTAATTTGTGATAAAATTTATTTATTAAAAAATAAAATAAAATTGAAAAACATGATGATTGACAAAGATTTAATCCAATTCCATATTTACTTTCTGGTTACACATTTTGTACTTTTGACTAAAATATTTTAACTTTATACAACGATTCAAATTATGATAGATATACATGTTATACAACTATTCAAATTATGACATATTTACTTTCTAGTTACACATTTTGTACTTTTGACTAAAATATTTCAACTTTGTACAACGATTCAAATTATGATAGATATACATGTTATACAACTATTCAAATTATGATATATATTATGATCATGTAAAAGTTTTTAAAACGATATATACATATTATTTATTAAGTTTGTACAAAATGGAAAAAATTATATAATGTATAGGAAGTTTTAAAGGATTGAAAGTCAAGATATTTACTATGTTTTTAAAAAAATTTAAAATATATTTAAAATAAATAATTTATATTTATAAAAATTATATAATAAAAAGGAGGTGTTTTCAGGATGGAAAGTCAAGATACTTACGATGAGATTTTATTAATGAAAGATAAAGTAAAAGTAATTGGAGAATATAATGATGTACCCAGATTGAAGTCGGGAGGTGGAGGGAAACATATGAACCCAATTCCATATTTGCATTCCAACTGGATTTTTCTTTTAATAATCAAATACAGCGTTTCAAGTTCCATCGGTCCTTCATAGAGCATCTTGTCCTTAACATGTGCGACCACCGCTTCATATTTTTGTCGTCATAACATGTGCCAGTTCATATTTTGTCGTTCTGCACAGATGAAAGGGAAAGGTTCAGCTGTCCGGGGCCTACCAGCTGTACACACCATATTCACTTCACCGAGACACACGCAGATATGGATCGTTTTGGAAAACGCGTTGAAACCCGAGTCAGAGAGAGCGCCCGGTACATTGTATTGGCGAGTCGGAATATAGATCACTCAAGGGTTTAATGTCTATTAATTTCTCTGCACACCATCACCATTTTTCATTGCAATTATTCCACAATTTTTGCCTATCTCAGGCCTTAGCTAATTTCATCCCTCGCAACCTGCTTCGGTAGCATCGAACATCCTTCTCATCACTTCCATTTCTATTTTCCAATAGGCAATGGCTGAATCCTCCTCTGCTTATGCCTCCACCTTCACTTTTGTTAATTCCGACTACGATGTGTTTATAAACCATTGTGGTCTGGATGTAAAGAAAACTATACAGTCTTTTTGATTGAAAGTTACATGCTGAATCTATTTTTCATTTAAAAATAAATTTTAAACAACAAAAAATAAAAATTTACTGTAAATTTACTGTAAAAAAAATATTTTATAAAAACAATTATATTTTATTTATTTTCTTCTATTATAAACAACCAGCCACCAAATAAACTGGTTGAAGCAACATTTTAAAAAAATAAAAAAAACAACTTTAATCTTGAACTTGGCATCTTCTAATCAAATAAAATTATATTTTTATCATATTACTCCATTAAATATTCCAACTACATTTTGCATCTGTGAAATATAACTTATAATATAACATTTTACAGTACACACAAAGTGAAAGTCAAGACCAGGAAGCTAGTGACTTTTCCTCTGTTCAAAACTACTTTAAATCAATATTTAATATTTTATTCACGAGATAAAAATAAGGACAGGGATGTGGTTGGCATATTTTGAAGGTACGATAAAACAATAATGAATGGAAAAGTAGTACCGCAGATTAATTTCCACGTTTTTACGTGTGAGGGATGGTTGCCCACCAACAACCCCGCGGTGCCAAGCCTATGTCTTATCACTTTATGTGTGGAGTCAATTGACGGTACAATGAGGAAAAAGTGGAGAGAATGTATATGGACTACAATTCCACAACCATCCATTGAAGACAAGTACCGGATACAGACAGCGTAAGAGATGTAACAACGGAAAAGTAGGTTTGAATGTGCGCAGCTCACGGCCAAACACTATTATTTAATGGAAACCAATCAAGGACTGTATGCTAAACAGCTGTAGTAACAATAAAACAATTGAATGGACACCAGTGATCTTTGGGAGTACCTCAGGGACAAGATACTCAAACAGCTGGACCCAAATATGTTGAAGGCAATGAGCGGCGGGCCGTGCCACTAAACACAAAACGTGTGGACACATGGTCGGCCACTATGCCTTTAAACGCAAATCGCGTGGAAACATTTTGATTAAAGAGGCGAACGGAACATTTTGTTTAATGGGTTACTAGCTGTTTAAGCAATTATAAATCAATGTTGTTTAACTGTTTTATGAAATGGTTTTTTTCATCTGAATTTGATGATATAAATTTATATGAATGTTCAGAATTTAATTTTGATTGTAAAAATAGATTCAGCATGTTGAAAAATCTCAAGACACTTGAAATATATAGATATAATCACTTAAATCAACAAATCTAACAACTAAATGTCCCCAGAAAAAATCATCATTTCATAAAATATTTAACCTACAACATCATAAACCACTGACAAAAACCTTAACATTTAATAAATCTACAAACCATCACCCATTTTTTATTTATAAGAATGAATAAACATTTAGGATACCATTTTTTAAATATTATATATATAAAATAACACATATGAATAATTAACCAATATAAATTACTATTACAATCATATGTAGTGAATTAAATCGAAAAGTTAAGTATTTGTTGATAATAACTGAACTTACCCTTTTACAAAATTACAAGCAACTTGCCTGCACTCTCCCCAAGAGAATTGAGGCAACTCCCTTCATACGGTTTTGAAGAGTCATAACATTGGTAACATATTGGTACACAACTTAATCATATTGTTTGATTTCATCTTCGTTAATAAATTTAAATTTTCTAAATTGCTTTCAATACAAATTCATTATTTATAATTTATGTACAACCAAATCAACAATTAATTAGATTCAAATTTTATCTAAATTTATGTACAACCAAATTAAATATTAATTAGACTTAAATTTTATAGTTTATAATATTAATGTTAGCAATTAAAAAAATAGTATCAAAAAGTTTTGGGTTGGATGGTTGAATTGTAGAATTTTTCTTAACATTTTTTGATCTTTTGGGAAATGAAATTTTCGAGATGGTTGAAGAAACTAGGTTGAAAGGTAAGGTCACTGATGCCTTAAATGTTATCTTCCTTGCACTTATTTCTAAGAGTGATAAACCAGAAACTTTTGAAGGATATAGACCAATAGCACTTTGCAATTTGGTGTATAAAATTATTACTAAAATAATTACTAATAGAATAAAAATTGCCTTGTCAATTGGTATCTCAAAGGAACAATTCGGGTTTTTGGAGGGCAGACAAATTACAGATGTCATTGGAGTGGTACAAGCATTAAGGTAAAAAAATATCAAAGCTTTGGTCCTCAAACTAGATTTGATTAAGGCATATGACAGAGTGGATTGGGGCTTTCTAAGGTTAGTGTTACTACAGGTTGGATTGAGCCTAGAAACCACAGATTGGATTATGGGGTGTGTTACTTCGACAAATTTTGTTGTGTTGGTCAATGGAAGTCCTACCAGATTCTTTAAAAGTTCAAGGGGTTTGAGACAAGGGTGTCCACTGTCCCCTTTACACTTTCTACTTGTGGTAGAAGGGTTGAGTAGAATCATACAGGAACAGGTGAAGGAAAAGAATATAGAAGGTGTCTCAGTGGCAAGAGGGTTAAAAATTACTCACCTGATGTTTGTAGATGATGTTATACTTTTGGGGGATGGTAAAATCACAGAATGGACAGTATATAAGAAGGTCCTGGATCTTTTCTGCAAAGCGACACAGATGAATTTCAGTTTACAACAGTCATTAGTGCTGGAAGCAGGTTGGTTAGATGAGGAGATTGAAAGATTGTAAGAGATCATGCCTTTTGAAGTAAAACCTTTAGATGATGGATTTAAGTATCTTGGTGTTTTTCTAAAACCAAATTGTTATAATAAGGCTGATTGGAACTAGCTAGAGAGAAAATTTGAAAAAATAATTTCAAACTGGAATCACAGGTGGCTATCCTTAGGGGGGAGGGTTACGCTTGTTAAAGTTGTATTAGAGAGCATACCTGTGTACTGACTTTCATTGGAAAAAATACCAAAAAGTCTCTTAAATAAAATTAGGAGGAGAATGTTCAGTTTTCTGTGGATTGGCAAAAAAGTAAAAGAAGGGATGCATTTGGTTAGTTGGTAAAAGATTGCAAAACCAAAAAAGGTAGGAGGTTGGGGCATTAAAAATATCTTTACTTTCGGAAAATCTTTGGCAGCTAAAAGTCTGTAGAGGTGTCTAATGATGCCTGGACTATGGCATGAGGTGATTCATAAAAAATATCTTAAGAAGAAAACTGTTGTTGAATGGTTCAGGGTTGTGTGGAAAAAATAGAATGGTATTTCAAATAGCTGGAGGGCCCTTACATCATCATTGACTATTATTTCTGAGTGGTTGGTTTGGAAGCCTGGTAATGGAAAGGATATCAGAATTGGAGCTGACCCAATGATTGGGTCTCAAAATTATTATAAACCATCAAGGAATCTCATAAATACACTAAAGGCACAAGTTATAGAGTACATTGCACAAGCAAGGGAAAATGATTTGGAGGATACAAGTTATATAAGATGGAAGAAGGCAGAATCTTTAGGACTAGAAGGAGAACAAAAAGAGGAATGGAATATGTTTGTAAGGGGATTAATTGGTTCATGATTTGAATTAAATAATGAGAAAGATTCTTTATTGTGGTCATGGGATACTAAAAGAGGACAAGTGCCAAACTAGCTTATGATGTACAAGTGATGGAGGATATGGAGGAAGATACAATTTTCTGGTATAATAATCTTCGGAGGTGGCAATTACCATACAAAGTCGTCATGTTTATTTGGTTAATGTTAGAACAAAAAATTCTTACATGGGAAAATATGATCAAAAGAGGTATAATTGGGCCTAGTAGATGTGCTTTATGTGGAAATAGTGAGGAAACAGTGTTTCATCTCTTTGTGGAGTGCAAATTTACTAAAAACATCTGGTTTACAATATTAAAGGAACTAAAAATCAATAGTACTTGGGAAGGAGGACAGATTACAGAATGCTTCTAAAACTGGATAAGGAAAGGGGAAAACTGTAAAGAAATCTCTTGCTACATTTGTTGGGAGATTTGGAAACAAAGGAACCTAGTTATATTTGAAGATCATCCTCTATCGATGGTTAGGGTGTGCAACAGAATACTTCAAGGCTTGGGTGAATTAAAAATTGCTCAACCAAATAAGAACAATAGGATTGATAGGCCTCCTATTATTGACTAGGATTTAGCAGTGGGATTCTTTGATGGTGCGTCTTAAGATAGGGGTAATAAATGTGGGTTTGGAGCTCTTTTAAAATGTCCAGTCTTGGGGACACTCAGACTCAAGATGAATTGTGGCAGAGGAACTAATACCAAGGGAGAACTATTAGCTTTGTGGTGTATATTATATTTTGCATGCTATAAAAAACTATCAAGGTTACAATTGGTAGGGGACTCAAAGCTTATAATTGATTGGTTTACTAATGAAAATTATCTACAGGTGGTTACTTTGCAGCCATGGATGTCAAAAATTCAAGTATTGAGAGGGAAGTTTCTACAACTTAAAGCTCAACACATTTACAAAGAATATAATGAAGAAGTTGATCAGCTCTCAAAAGAAGCATTGCAACTGGACGAGGATGGAATATTTTATGTAGAGGGAACAAAAATACAAACAGAGACATTTGAAAGATTGGTTATCAGTTAAGAAAACAATTTTTAAAAAGATGAAGAACTGGTATCTTTTTTGTATGTTGATTTCTGGAAAGTTTAATAGCTGACAGATGCTTCTGTAGTTTGTATTCAAGAAGTTTGGTAGTTTTTTGTTGAAAAATGTAAAAAGAACATATTTATTTTGTGAAGATGGAAAAAAAAGGGAACTTAAGCAATGTTTCCAGAAGACAACGATATGTAAAAGCCTTTTTATATTCACTATTATAAGCATTTTTTTCTATTTGAAAAAAAAAATTAAAAAATAGTATTATATATCTTCTCAAATAAATATTTTAAAAATTAAGTTAATATATAAAATATATATGTAATAATACATGTATAAATATGTATAAAGGTATTACATTTCATACATGTGCATTTTTATACATTCAACAATATTTACTCATAATATTAATATTTTTTCTTGTATTATTCTTTTCATACTAATAGTTTGGTTTTTATCTAATGTTGTGGGGGAATAATAGAGAAAACATAAATTCTTCCCGAACTGTTTTTATGTTTTCTCTATTATTCCTTCCACATTGGGGGGAATAATAGAGAAAACATAATATGTTTTCACTATTATTCACCCTCATATATGAGAAAACATGGAACTATTATGTTTTCTCTATTATTTCCCCCAACCCCATAAAGAGGGGGTGTGGGGAATAATAGAGAAAACATGGAATAATAGAGAAACCCCACACACACCCTCATATTATGTATTCCCTATTATTGCCCCCGTCCCCACCCTCATATTATGTTTTTTCTATTATTCCCCACACCCAGAAAACATAATAATGCTTTCTCTATTATTCCCCCCTCCCATTATGTTTTCTTTGTTATTCCATATGAGGGGGTGGGGGTATTTCAGACCACTATGGTCTATTCTCAACTCAAATCTTTTCCCCATGAGGTAGTGCCTTCACATCTTTAAAGCATGCACTACGACTGCCAACTCCAAATCATGAGTTGCATAGTGTCTTTCATGCCCTTTCAACTTCCTTGATTCATAGCACACCACATATCCATTCTGACTAAGGACTCCACCAAGTCCCTCATCACATGCATTAGTGCATACAATGAAATCTTTATTTGGATCAACCAACTATGAATGCTAGGCAAAACAGATGGTTAGATTTCATCAGTTAGTATGACTTTGACATAAATCATATCAAAGGTAAAGAGAACAAAGTGGTTGATGCACTCAGTGGGAGGGTGCATGAAAGACATGCTACAACTATTAGCATGTATAAGTCAAAATTGAAAGATAGAATTCTAGAGGTTGCAAAATCAGATCAGAAATACATAGAGTTAAAGGAAAAACTTCAGAAGGGTAATTTACAACAAAAAGTTGAAGACTATAAGCTGGAAAATGATGAGATTCTTAGATATAGGGGCAACATTTATGTGCCCAATTCTCGAGAATTGAAGAATTGGATATTGGGAGAAATGCATAATGTGCTTTATGCTGGACACCCAGGTTACCAGAAAACTATTGCAACTGTCAAGAGCCAATACTATTGGTCATGTATGAAGAAAGAGGTTGTTGATTTCATTGCCAGATGTTTGGCATGTCAAAAGGTCAAGGCTAAGCATAGACACCCAATTGTCTTGCTACAACCATTGCCCATTCTTGAGTGGAAGTGGGAACTAATAACAATGGCTTTTATTACTAAGCTACTCAGAACCAACAAGCAACATGATTATGTCATGGTGGTGGTTGACAAGCTTACCAAAGCTGCCCATTTTGTTCCAGTAAAGTTTACTCACAAGGAAGCTAACATAGATTATGTTTATCTGAAAGAAATAGCTCGATTGCATGGAATGCCCAAGACAATTGTGTCTGACAGAGATCCAAAATTTAGTTCANTAGCACAACTTATCATCCAGAGTCAGATGGGCAGACAAAAATGGTGAATCAAATAATAGAAGATGTTCTAAGGATGTATGTAATGGATAAACCATCCAAGTGGGAGGATTATCTACACTTGGTAGAGTTTGCTTACAACAATGGGTACCAAACATCCTTGAATATGAGCCCATTTGAGGCATTCTATGGCAGAAAATAAAACATACCAGTCAACTGGGACAACACAGTAGACCGTGCAGTAGTTGGGCCAGAACTACTCAGGGAAATGGAAGAGCAGATGATAAAAATAAAATAGAATTTAAAGGCTGCGCAAGATAGGCAGAAAATCTATGTTGATAAGGGAAAAAATCATAGGGAATTTAATGTGAGTGATCATGTGTTCATGAAAGTAAAGGCCAACAGAAGTTCCCTAAGATTGAGAAATTGCTCAAAGCTATCAACTCGGTTTTGTGGGCCATTTGGAATCCTGGAAAGGATTAGGCTTGTAGCATATATGTTTGCCTTACCTGCATCAATGCATATTCATAATGTATTTTGTGCATCATTACTTAAAAAGTATGTGCCTGATACTAATAATGTCATTGATTGGAATGTGGAGCAAGAAGATGATTTTCAAGTGCATCTGGTGTGCATATTGGATCGGAAAATCAAGCGACTCTGAAATTGAACCATAGGGCTAGTAAGGTCCAATGGACCTAGTACAACCCTGATGATACAACTTGGGAGCATGAGGATGTTATGCGGGCAGGATACCTGGATCATTTTGAGAACTTTTTAAATTTTGAGTGTACATGTGTATATACTGCACTAACGACAATGCATAAATAAGGGGGAGGGGATTGTAATACCCCTAGGCTGAACCCCAAGTGTACATATGAATGTAGCTACACTTTACTTATAAGTTGGTGAGATAAATTAACAAGATCTTTAGTTTGGTACTATGCGCATTAAGTTAGTGCATGAGAATCTCACACCAAAGGAGTGCATGCAATTGTAAGATTATATAGTGCGCAGTTTAGTGTTTTGGCGCGCACTTGTGTAAGTACACAAGAATGGCACACTAAAAATGAAACAACTTAACGTATGCAGCATGCACAAGTGTAAGTTCTAAAGGATGGCACACTGAAGGAAAAGGATGTGCAACCCTGGATTGTTATCGGGCTAATTATTAAGTGCAGACACAAATCAATCCCCCTATCTTCACTACGAAACTAGAACAAAGCAAGACATTACACGATTATTTCCTTAGATTTCAATTATCAAATGAGAAATGGATCTAGAACATACCTTTTAAATATCGAAGATCTGACTTCGCCAATGTAATCCAAGCTCCGTCGCGAGGCTTATGGAGAAATATCTGCAAAGAAACACAAGCCAACGAAGATGAGAAAAACAGAGTCTACTTGATATGAAACTATGTAGGTGATCAAGGAAACATACAATATGGACAAATAAGATTCATATAGGAAAGAAAAGTATATATGTATTAAAGAATGTGGAAGAAATATACAACCAGATGCCTTGATGTTGTCAAGTTCCTTCCAACAGTTCCTTGCTTCCCACACACTTCTGCTCCACAGATTCTGAAACTATAGATTTGATAACTACTCACAGTCTATCTTGACAAAGCAAAGATCAAAGCCAACATACAAGCTCCAAAAACTCCAAGCTACAAAACTCAATAACAAGCCAATCTCAAAAGCTAACTTTTTTCATGAGAGCTCCTCTCCTTTTATAAGCTGAAGAGGATAAGGTGAGGAGGTTAGGATAATCCCACTAAATCATGAAATCGAGTAAGATCCAAACCGTTCGGAGGCCACCTCACCATAGAAGCTTCTCCTTCTAGAAGCATCGAGAAGATGCTTGTTTTTACCACGTACAAGGATTTCCTCGCCCTAGCTATAGTGCAGCCTGCAGAAATCAAGAATTTTTGCACCCTAGCTATAGTCCAGCCTGCGGAAACTACGCAACCTAGCTTTAGTACAACCTATGGAAATCAGGCATTTCCGCACCCTGTGTATAGAGCAGCCTGCAGAAATCCACTTTAATAGGGTTTTTACAAAGGAAAATACAACTTCTTCTCTCAGGAAAAGTTCTTCTCCCTTCTTTCTTCATGAATTCAGGCCATTGACCACTCCGAAGGAAACATATAGGTTTACATCATTAACGGTCATAAGGGTGATGAAAATAATGTGTAACATGGATTCACCATGCATTGGCTTAGTGCGTAGGTTTTGGAGGCACGAGAAGCCTTTTGTATATACAATATGTTGTAATGCACACCTGTGTAAGTTTGCGAGGGTGGCGCACTGAAAGAAGAGTGTGTGCAACCCAGATGTCTCGCACACACTAGTTTAGTGCACAAACTTTATGTTTTTTGGGATGGTGATCCTGGATACAAAAGATCAGTACCGTGGTACTGAGAATGTAAAGGTAATCAGATGCAAATATAATGAAATACATCATTGTGGCAGATTGATCATATAAAAGAGTTCAGGGGGATAACTCCATTAGCTGAGGTTAAGGGGGCTGGGTTAAAGGGGATTAAACCCAAAAAGGAATATTATATTAATATTTATTTAAAAAGCATAAAATAAGGATATATTATTTTATCCTAAGTCCCAAGTGTAACATACCCCGACAACCAATAGGCTGGGGGATGCCACTACTCAGACACTTAACTTAGTTCTGACAACATGTTGTAACGCACCCAATATTTAACCGAGCTATGTCACATAACTTTTTCTCTTTTATATACATATATACACACATAGACATATATACATATTGACTGCATGCAATTAAACATATACATACAATGCTCTAGCAGAAGCTTCTTATATAAAGCATAAACAAACAGTTGCATTATGTAAATATACAATTTCAGACTGAATTAACAACAAACACAGACATGCGGCGTATACAATGGGTATAACCCTAAACATATGGACAACTATGCTCACACAAACCATAAAATCCATAAAATAACACATAAATGACAATGCAACATATAAACTCGTCACATAATTGATACTTATCTTAGTGAGAATGTCACCAACTGCATGCAGACCGTCCATGAACCTCCTAGCCTTAGACTACACTGTTCATCACTCTCAACAGTGAGTCACTCCCGAGTTGGGACTAGACTCCAACCAAGAAAGGGATTCTTAACCAAGCTATAGGTTCACGGTCAATTGGAAAGACTCCCTCTCTGGTGCTCACTCAACCACAACCTACAACCTCTCCTTCCCCACATGCATGTCCCACCCAAGGAAGTGTGCCCCTTCTCTACTCAACAGTCCTTTGGCTGCCCCACTTCCCTTCCAGGTCTTCAACAACAGGCCGGACCAGAAGTCTCAGAGTGTTGTAGCTGTAGTTTAGCACCTTTAGGAATCGATCCTCAACAATTCTCCCACTCAGAGAATTGCTCACGGGCCTGACAACACGCCTCTTCAATCCCGCTCTTAAGTTGATAGGAACACCAACAGGAATGGTTATCGATCTGGTCTGGGTACGATGGTAGGAAGATACAAGGTAGCTCTAGGATTCACAGAATGCATTACGAATACTGGTTCTCTGGTTGCAAGAAAAATGGTAAGGTTTCCCCTCTACAATGGTTGATCTCCCCCAAAGGAACTAAGTCTTGACAATAAGTATGCATGTCTCCAACTTGACACTTGTCATGTTGGACGCTGCTCTCATACACTTGTTCCCAACTTTAGGACTTAGGATAAATTAATTATCTATACTTTATGTTCTTAAAGAAATATTAATATAATATTTCTTTTCGGCTTTAAGCTTTCTAGCTTAGCCCCGTTCTTAACTTTAGGCCCCCCTTTCCCAATTTGGTTGGAATCTAGTCCCCCTTCTCTTTTATCGTGGTCGATCTGCGTGCAACGATGTGTTTTATATTAATCATGAAACTTATACAAAATAGGCGCATTGGCCTTTAACATCTAGGCGCTTTGGCCTAATTCCAAGACATAAGCATTAAGGCTTATAATACTGGCTCACCAGCCTATAACACATATCATATACATAAAGGTTCGCTGACCTTAATATTGCACGCACTTTAGTTATTGCGCGCGGTATCTGTTGACCTCAAGGTTGCGCGCTCTTTAGTTACTACGTGCAGTATCATCTATCTTTAAGGTTGTGCGTGCTTTAGTTACTGCGCGCGGTATCCAGAATGTGCACCTTACATCAATTTACTGCGCAGTATATGTGCGCACCATGCCATGAAAGGTGTATTACAAAAATGATGTCTAAACAACTCACTAGCTTAATATACTTGGAGTATATTTACATTTGGGATCGGCTGAGGAACATTACAATCCCCTCCCCTTATTTATGCACTATCCTCAGTGCATCATGTACCAATATACAACAAAATTTTCAAGTTTTTTAAAAAAGATGCGCGTATTCTACCCGCATTGCATCCTCATGCTCCCAAGTAGCGTCTTCAGGTCTGTACCAGGTCCATTGGACCTTTACAAGCCCTACGGCTCGCTTTCGGAGTTGTTTGATTTTTCGATCCAAAATGCACACCGGGTGCACTTGGAAAGCGCCTTCTTGCTCCACCTGAATAACATTCCAATCAATAACATGATTAGCATCAAGTATGTATTTATTTAGCAATGATACATGGAATACATTATGAACAGACATAGATGCAGGCAATGCAATCAT
>SNQJ01S0010372.1:122542-143641 GCA_010110895.2 Picea sitchensis | reverse complement strand
AAACCTCATGCATGAGAGAGTTCAACACTTGGTGATTTAAATGGTTTTAGCCCCTATGGATTGTTTGAATAAAAACATGGGCGAGCATAGAACTTGTGGATTGTAATAAAATTTTAGCTAATTTTCTTCCTAAAAATTAAATAAATAATTAAAAAGGAAAGATAACAAAATTATTTGCATTAGTCTATATTAATTAAAATTATTAACAAAAACTATCCTAATTTAAATGAAAAAAAATATAGTCTAATTACCTCCATAAATGTGAAAAAAAAAATAATTTTTTTTTTATAAAATAATAATAATTACTCTACCCACTTATGGATTTGAAACTGTGACATCCAAGGAGGAAACACATGTTTTAACCATTCAACCCCTTAGATTGTATACTCCCCCTACCTACATGAAACTAGTAATCAATGAAAATTAAAAATTAAAACAAAAATTAAATAAAATTAAAATAAAAACCAAAACAAACAAAAAAAAATGAAAAATAAATAAAATAATAAACCCCCATTATCCTCTAACCCACATGAAATCCAAAATTAATTAATGAAATAACCCCCACTTATGTGTGATTATTAAAATTAATAAAAACTATATAAAAATATTGAAATGCACGTTAAATAATCCTCTCAGCGTCATTGGTGATCGGAGTGGTAAAGTTCTCGAAGCTATGGTGGTCGGAGCATATTCATGGACGTGATCTGGCCCACTTTGATGGACTACCACTTCGATAGCCTATCGGAGTGAGTCTACTCCGATGAGAATTTGACACACTATACAATGTTGTAATGATATTAAAATAATATCGTAATCTTACTTCTATGACTGTAGAGCATGTTTCCCCAAAAATTTAAAATAATTTCCAAGCTAATATTAAAATAATGATAACATGTTTTTCTAAAAAGTAAAATAATTTCAATTTTGTTGTCATTCGAGTCTATGGTGGGAGTGTGGAGTGTAATGAGTGTTGGGTGAGCTCCGATGTGCTCACTTCCATGGACTCTTGGAGTCCATGGTCAGAGTGTGGAGTTAAACAGTGAGATCACCACTCTGATGGGAGCCTTCCCGATGGCCTGGCCATGTAGAACATCTTGATGCATAAGAGAAATGAATTTTATAAAGTTTAACATGATATAATCCTTTGAGATGGTGAGGTTTTGACTTGTGAATGTGAGTAAGTCTCGGTAAATGCATGAGTGAAAATCCAATGAGCTAGCTTTGATGTAAGCTTCCCCATGGCTTGATTTATTATTAAAAATTTAAATAACCCCTAAAAGTATTCGAGAGGAAAGGTAGGAAGGATTCCATGAAAATGGGAAGGACTTCCTAAAAATAAGGAGTTGTGTCTTAATAGTTGATTTCTCATGGGAATTATTATAAATCACATGTGAGAGCCAATGGGGATGGACTTCGGATGTTACCTTATATTTTGGTGGGTGAGAAAATAAAAAATAAAAAGGTTAAATTCAAACTAAATCAAAAGGGGGAAAATAGAATGGGTATGTACAAGTTAAGGTTTAGGGAGGAAAAGGAAAAATGAAAATGAAAAAAGAAAATAAATATATACATAAATGAAAATTGAATTGTTTTTCTTTAGAGTTTTATGTTCATGTTACAGCATAGGTCTTGGTCATAATACACTAGGTAATAAGTGGTTTGTTTATTTAACAAAAATGGTTTATCCATGTAAAAATGAATTTAACTAATGTAAAATAAATATTTAATGTGAATTAGTTTTCTCCTCGGTAAAGTAAATACTTAAAGTAATTCTAGGGGAAAAACTAGGGGAAATACCTTGTGGTTTTCTAAAACCATGGGAAAATGAATATAAATAAAAACAAAAACTATTAAAATTAAAATTAATAAAATAAATTAAAATGAAAGTGAAATAAAATAAATTAAAATGAAAATGACATAAAATAAAATAAAAATTAAAAAAAATTATGTAAAAAAATAAAAATAAATACAAATTAGAAAATTAGGTTAAATTACACAAGTCAAGGTTCCACGCCCCTCCTGGTTCAGTGGGTCAGAGTTCCGTTGGTCAAGGTTCTGCACTTAGGGGCCAAAATTGGGAATCAGGAACATAAGGTAGGATTTAATAAATTAGGAACCATGGAGAGGAGCTAGGACATATAGCGATGAAGAATATTGCAATTAAGATGTGACGAAAGGAAAGTGATGAAGGTGAAGAATATGACACTTCATGTAACGATTTAACGTCACAAGTAGTGACGAGTGGAAAAAGGGGATCAACTCCAACTAAGAGCATGACACAGGTCATTCCAATCAAGATGCACATCTCCGAGGGTAGATAGTGAAGATCATGAGGAGTGGGGAAACAACCAGGTCAAGGAGAACTTCCTTACACCAGATCACTATGCATGATACGAATGCGATAGATAACGAACAAGCATCAGGAAATGACACGACAAGAGATTACATCCAAGAAGATGAATGGGATTTTGTCTTGGGTTTTGGCAAGAGGTAAGACCAAAAAGGACCAAACATAGATCAATATTAAAAGGTTCAGGGATAGGCTTGAAGGAAAGGTGGATTTAATAGCCTTGGGGGCTTCGGACCTCAAGACAACTACAAGCCAAGGTAATCTGCTTCTCGATAAGGAGAATCCTGGAAAGAATCAAGGTCAAGATTGTGTACAAGGATCACGAGATTCCCCCACGGGCCTTGTTAGGGACCTAACCCCTCACGTAGGTAGAATAATATATTCCGATGTAATAAAGGTCAATATTAATAAGGCCTAGCAATAAGGAAGAATAAGTCAAATGTAAGAAGACCTAATAGAAGTTTCCGCTTCTAGAAGGATCTTCCTCTAGATGGTTCTTTTGATAGACATATTTAGTATAAATAGGATTCGAGGGTATGAGAACTTTTGTCTTGGATATTATTGTAATAGAGCTCTTCTATGCTGAAGGTTTCCCCCTCGAAGAGGCAAGTGAACATTTCTCTCAGTAATCTAAGTGCTCTTTCTGGTGTAATTATGGTATCATTTTGGTATTATTGTGGTGTTGTTCTATTTATATTGTTTCTCATCTTCCATTTCTAGCATTTTATTTCTATTGTGCATACTTTTTATATCTGGAATATTACAAGTGGCATCAGAGCACTTTCCTCGGCAGAAAATTGTGGGTTACTTTTTTTTCAGTGTAGAGATGTATTCCAGTGTCTTTAAGCTACAGAGATTTGTCGTTACATGCATAAATCCGCGGTCGGGGATTCATACACACAGGAAATACAAGTGGTACTTAAGCGCACATATGTTGGCCACCCTTGTAACCCTTGTTGGTACCCCTTTGAGTGGTAGCACATCAAAAAGCATCTGTATACGGATCGAACTAGATTTCCTGAAGCCCTCTTTAGATAAACCTATCGTTCGCTTGACTACTATAGTGCCACCAAGAACAACACTCGGGAAGATACTCTCTAGTACCTGGGTAGTCGGGTAGTACGGCTAAGGGCACGGTCTAGCCTCCTTAGTTGGTGCCCTGAGATATTGGGTCGAGTACTATTGTTGAATCTTGCACGTATATCAGAGAGCTATAGCACAGGTAAAACCCTTGTCTATAGAACCCTTGAATACCTAACCTTCAGGGACGAAAAAAAAACAAAAATGAAAATAAAAAAAAGCAGAAAAGATATATTACCGCGCAACTATGTCTCCTGCATTCGAGTTTCCAAATCACTACACATTTCTTCCTGATTAATAATTTGGGAATTTCATCACTGTAATATTCTTCAGACTGGAGTATAACTCCACAGGTGTAAAAACAAAAATCCTGGATTTTGTTGCACCATTATTTGAGACCTATTCCATTGGATTTATCTCTTCGCCCTTATCACATTTATACCTATCATTTTTCAGCAAACTTTTTGACCCCACCCGCACCTTTTCGGTTCCCTCGTCATCATGGCCCATACCCGTAGCCAATACTTGGAAGCTCACTTCAATACCTTGCAATCTAATTTCACAGAGACCCAACAAGAAGTGAGACAGGTCAGTGCCAATATTGCCACCATCAATAAAAACATGCATTCCTCTGTCATCGCCTCAATCAAGGAACTCAAAGACGACCTCAAATAAGATATTACTACCCAGCTTGAATCTGTCGCTTCAATGATCTGCACCAAGCTGCATATCCCTGCAGATCCCCCTTTATCTGACCCACCTTTGCATATCGAAGCTAAAACTTCCTCTCATTCCCATAATTTTCAGCCCCGTCACTTTCAGCGTGACCTATGCCTTCCACGTGTGGATGTGAAAAAATTTGATGGCTCAGATCCCACTAGTTGGGTAACTCAAATGGAACATTATTTCTCTTTGTACGACATTACAAATGACTTGGCCAAACTCTGGTATGGTGTTCTCCATCTAGATTAAGAACGTTGGAAATGGTGGCAATGGAGAAAAAATACCCGTCAAGGGTATGTTGCTTGGACAAACTTTGTGGCAGAGATTTGTGAATTCTTTGACACTGACACCAACCATTCAGGCCGTTTGACAAAGTTGAAATAATCTGGCACAGTGGAAGACTTTATAGTTGCTTTTGAGCGACTGGATTTTCGTACAGAGGGCATGTCTGATGCTTTTTTCCGAGAATGTTTTATCAGTGGCCTCAAGGATGAGATTCATGCCCATGTCCTCATGGCTTGGCCTCATAGTTGGGTGGAGGCTACTAAAAGAGCTAAGGAAGCACAACAAGTTGTCTCTTCTCAAAACCGGAAACCCTCCTTTATTCCTCACACTAAACCAGTAAATCCCACTACTCCTTCTACTCCACTAAAGATCCAAAAATTGACTAGGGCCGAAATGGTTGAACGCCAACTCAAAGGCCTTTGTTATAATTGTGATGACAAATATTTTTCGGGACGCAAGTGTAAGGAACAAAATCTTTTTATGGCCATCTCGGAGGATGTTTTAGAAGAGGATGTTGAAGCTCCCCTTGTGTCTATGTCACCTGAACCCACTGACAAAACCCCTCCCTCAGACCCTCCTAAAGTAGAACCGGTCATTTCCCTAAATGATCTCGCTAGCTTCTCTACTCCCCAAACCCTCAAACTAATTGGCTACATCAAGCATAGGAAGGTCATCATTCTTGTTGATAGTGGAAGCACCCATAATTTTATTCATTGCTGCATTGCCGAAGAAACTAATTGCTATATCCGAGCAATCAGTAATTTTCAAATCATGATTGCCAATGGCGGGTCCATGAAATGTGGAGGGCATTGTGAAAATGTGCATCTCCAAATTGGTGACTACCACCTGAAATATCATATGTTTTCTATCGACATGGGCGGTTTTGACATTGTGTTGGGTCCAGACTGGCTAAGGACTTTGGGTCCCATTCTCATGGATTTTAAGGAATTAACCATGCAATTCAACCAAGAGGGCCAACAATATAAGTTCCAAGGCATCACCGTCGGTTCCCCTAAGATCACTAGTTCCCATCGCATGGAAAAGCTGCTCAAAAAAGGCCATTCGGGCATTATTTCCCAACTCCATGCCATACAAGAAATTGAGACACCCTCTGTGTTGCAGGGCCTCCAATCCATCCTCTCTAAACATCAAGTGGTTTTTTCCACTACCCAGGAACTCCCTCCTTCCCTTGGTGTTCATGATCATTCCATTCCCCTTCTCCCAAGAATCCTTCCTCCCAATATCCGTCCCTATCGTCACCCCTTTTCCCAAAAAAATGAAATTGAGAAAATGGTTCAAGAACTGCTTAACACGGGTGTTATCCACCCTAGTACGAGCCCCTAATCTTCTCCTGTGGTCATGGTCATGAAGAAAGAAGGTTATTGGTGCATGTGTCCTGACTTCCGTGCCCTCAACAAACTCACCATTAAAGACAAATTTCCCATTCCTATCATTGATGACCTCTTGGATGAATTGAGTGGCACCCAGTTCTTTACTAAACTTGATTTTCATTCTGGCTACCACCATATCTGTATGAAAGAGGCAGACATTGCTAAGACTGCCTTTAGAACTCATGAGAGCCACTATGATTTTTTGTTCATGCCCTTTGTCTTGTGTAATGCTCCCTCCACTTTCCAAAGGCTCATGAATCATGTATTCTCTCCTTTTCTCCGTCATTTTGTCTTAGTTTTCTTTGATGATATACTCATCTATAGAAAAACATGGATAGACCATCTTTCTCATGTGGATCAAGTTCTCCATCTACTCTCTCAGCACCAAATTTTCTTGAAACAATCTAAATGTTCTTTTGGCGCCTCATAAGTCGAGTACTTGGGTCATCTTGTTGGAAAGGACGGCGTCAGGGTGGATCCTAAAAATATTGAATCTATGCAAGACTAGCCTCACCCAAAGACCCTCAAAATCTTGCGGGTGTTTCTGGGCTTAACAGGTTATTATCACAAGTTTGTTAAGAATTATGGAAAGATTGCAACACCTCTCACTACACTCCTTAAAAACAATTCTTTCACTTGGACTCTAGCAGCTGCTCAGGATTTTCAAACCTTGAATATGGCCATGTGCACCACTCCAGTCCTGGCCCTTTCTGATTTCACAAAGACCTTTGTCCTGGAATGTGATGCTTTAGGGAAAGGAATTGGCATTGTCCTTATGCAAGAGGGTCAGCCTTTGGCCTTTACTAGCAAACAACTATTTGAACGTAATTTTGGAAAATCAATATATGAAAATGAAATGTTGGTTATTTTTCATGTTGTTGATCTTTGGTGCCCTTATCTATTGGGGAAACACTTCCAAATTAAGATAGATCATCAAAGCCTCAAGTATTTTCTAGAACAACGCATTTCCTCCCCAGAGAAACAAAAATGGGTGACTAAGCTCTTTGGATATGATTATGAGATCATTTACAAGAAAGGAAAAGACAATGTGGTTGCGGATGCACTTTCCCAAAAATATGAAGATGAAGGGTCCCTTTTTTCTCTCTCCTTCATTGTACCAGATTGGCTCCAAGTCGTTCGCTAGGAATGGCTACACGATCCCAAAAGTTCACATCTGATACAACAATTGGAGTCCAATTCTCCAGTTTCCCCAGGGTACTCTTAGCTCCATGATGAGCTTCAATACAAAGGCCGTTTTTATTTAAGTAAACAGTCAAAACTTAAATCCATGGTACTGTCTGAGCTTCATGCCACACCCATAGCTGGGCACTCCGATTTTACCAAAACATATGGCAGGGTCAAACGTTCTTTTTTTTAGGATGGTATGAAATAGGGCATTCATATTTTTGTGGTTGAATGTGATGTGTGTCAACGCAACAAGGGAGAAACAGTCAAATATCCTGGCACACTACAACCACTTCTGATTCCACGTGCTATTGGGAGGGATATCTCTATGAATTTTATTGTAGGCTTACCTAAATCGGGCAATAAATCAGTCATCATGGTGGGAGTTGATCGCCTTTCCAAGTATGCTCATTTATGTGCTCTTCAACACCCATTTACAACATCCATTGTGGCTCAACGTTTCATGGATCATGTCTTCAAGCTTCATAGCATGCCGCATTCTATTGTTTCTAATCGCGACCCAACTTTCACCAACAATTTTTGGCAAGAACTGTTCAAGCTACAAGGAACCCAATTGCATCTCAGCATAGCTTATCATCCCCATACTGATGGTCAAACTGAAGTTGTCAACAAGTGTTTGGAAACATATTTGAGGTGTTTTGCATCATAAAAGAAAAATTAGTGGGCCCAATGGTTACCACTAGTTGAATGGTGGTACAACACTTCATACCATATAGCTACCCGCATGACTCCTTTTGAAGCGGTATATGGACAAAAGTCACCTTCAGTTCTCTCATATTTACCAAGTGTCTTGAAGGTCCAGGCGATTGACCAAATGCTTACAGTTCGAGAGGCCATTCTTCGTTCCCTCAAAGAGAATTTGGTCATGGCCGAGAATTGTATGAAGCAACAAGCAGATCAAGGTCGCTTTGAACATCAATTTGCAGAAGGGGATCAGGTGTTTCTTCGACTGCAACCTTACAAGAAAAATTCCCTAAAGGCTAACCATTATCAGAAACTGGTGCCCAAATTTTATGGTCCTTATACGGTTCTCAAGCATGTGGGACATGTGGCCTATTAGTTAGCTTTGTCCAGTCATTCTAAGCTACATCCTATTTTTAATGTTTCCTACTTAAAGAAGGTGATTGGAACTAAGTGCCAAACTCAAACCAACCTTCCCGAGTTGGACGAAGAAGGCTCCATTTGGCTACAGCCACAAGAGGTTTTGGACCAGCGTGAGCATCGCCTGCGTCAGTGAACCATCAAGGAAGTGTTAGTGTAGTGGAAAGATACAACCCCAACAGATGCCACTTGTGAACCAGCTACCATTCTGCAGCAATTTTCACATCTCAAGCCTTGAGGACAAGGTTGTTTTTAAGTGGGAGGACATGTTAGGGACCTAACTCCTCACATAGGTAGAATAATATATTCCGATGTAATAAAGGTCAATATTAATAAGGCCTAGCAATAAGGAATAAATAATGAATAAGGCTCTAGCAATATGGAAGAATAATGTAGAAGACCTATATAGAAGCTTCCACTTCTAGAAGGATCTTCCTCTAGATGGTTCTTTTGATAGACATATTTAGTATAAATAGGAGTCGAGGGTATGAGAAATTTTGTCTTGGATATTATTGTAATAGAGCTCTGCTCTGCTGGAGGTTTCCCCCTCAAAGATGCAAATGAACATTTCTCTCATTAATCTAAGTTCTCTTTTTGGTGTTATTATGGTATCATTTTGGTATTATTGTGGTGTTGTTCTAGTTATATTGTTGCTCATCCGCCATTTCTAGCATTTTATTTCTGTTCTGCATACTTTTTATATATGGGATATTACAAAACAAAAGAAAACTCCCGAAGCCCGAACTCCCGAAGTGAATCTCGGTCGTCCAAAACAAGAGGACACATGGAGGAAGATCTCTCACTTCATAGATACGACACTCTAGAGGGTTGTAGGAGCTATGCACTGAAAAGGCCCGAAGCCCAAACTCCCAAAGTAATTGTGGACTGTTGATCTCAAATCAACGAGGACCGTGGATATTTGAAATAATTATTTTATTCGGCCATTTGAAGAAATTGAGACCTTCAGTGTCTAAGCGCCCGAAGGCCGAAGTCCCTAAGTAACGAGAGGTTGCCACGTCGACCGAAAGAAAGTACTTCAGGAGATATTCCTACTCAGCATTCAAAGCTCCCAAGCGCCAAAATTGGCTCCATCTCTAAGCATGGTCTAAAAGGGTTCTGGAGTTAGCAGATGGATAAATTTTAGCGGGGGCACTAAAATAGCATTGTTTCCCAGATTGCGGATTTTCAAAAGATCGAAAGCCACGCTTCATTGCGAGGACGGAACATGCTCGAACGATAAAATTCTAGAGAGGTCCCGCAATCGAAACCACGGTATAGCTAAAGAGCTACGTGGTGGAAGGTGGTTAATTGCGAGCTCAAAAGCAGTGTGGATCCAAACCACCTTTGACATCCTCGCAATCATGTGCTTATTCAGCGTCAAATCTGAGAGCAGCACATAGCATCCCCCTAGGCGTTAAGCCTCATCCCGATCCCAAGGAGAAATCAGTTAATGAAAGGAAGAGCTAGTATTTGAAACCTAGACTCACTCCATAAATAGAAGGCATGGAGGGTCTAGTTGAGGAGACAGAAAGTTGTCAGCCTGAAGTACAACAGAGGGAAGTTTCTCCTGCATGCCCATACTGATCAAAGTCTCCTTTTGACAGAAGGAATAGGATAAACAAGAGAAGACACCAACTACTGTTTTGGGTATAAATACATCAATTGAAGAATATGTTAAGGTCGATGGTTGAGCAAAGATCCCTATTTTGTAATAGTTTGATAGCAAAGTTGTTCTCTAGTTATGTATGAGACCTGAGACTTTATCATTAATAGAAGTCAACTTATTTCATCATCATCTTTTCTCTTGTGTTGAAACACTTGTGGATGGATGATCCAGACGAGTTGTTGTAGTGGTATTGTAATGGAGGTTTGATTATAATGTTGTTGTGACCTGTTTCAATATTTTCCTTCGTTGTCTTGTTTCCTCTTATGCTGAAATGCTCGTGCATGGATGATCCAGATGAGTTGTTGTAGTTGCATGGTAATGGAGGTTTGATTATTATGTTGTTATGATATATTTTAGTGTCTGAAACTTAAGTTCAAGAGTGCTCTTGTGCCTGAGTTTTTCTTCACCAAGTTGCTTGAAGGTTGGATGCTCATGGAAGACTTGTCCACTCTCCTCACTAAGTCTTCCTTCTTCTCACCTTTATCCTTATACCACTGACTGAAGTTAATGAGGACCTCATTTCCTTATGCATTGTTTGTCCAGTTTTTGTGTTAAAACATTCTTGTATCGAGCTTTGTCCATTTGACCTCCACTCATAAACCTACCTCCACAAACATTTTGATGGGTATTGGGATTATCCTATTGCATTCTGAGGGTGACTCTCAGTGCTAACACCATCCACTTGTTCTATCTGGCTCACATACAACTTTCATCTTGGTAGTTACAGTTTTTATCTTGGCAATTTTTTTCTAGCTTTTCGGGTCCTAAACTTCTAGGGTCGTTTTGAGGCCCTAAACAACGTTTTTTGGGCCTGCCAAAATCACATTGTAAACAAAGTCAAAGTGTGATGACATAATGTGTAGTCCTTGGATAGAAATTTCTAATGGGATATCATGCACCTAAAATGGAGATCGTATGCAAAAGTTATGACCCTGAGAAGTTGATGTACCAACTTACCCCATCGGGGTCCACGTGACTTTTGGTGCTTCATCTCCTAGGGTTAGGTTTTTGGATGTCTAGGGTTTTGTGTTTACTTATAGATGATAAAAAGGAATGTATGACTCATTGTAAGGTGCTTAGACGAATGCATTTAGCTGCCACATCTCTTCTCAGAGATTAGCTACCACCATTCGAGCAAGATTGTTTTCATTCTGCATTTTACAGTTTCAACAGATTTCTTATTTAATAGAAGTTAAGTTCCATTGTATCTTTGTTATTGTTATATGTATATCAGTGTTAATGTTATATATCTGTGTTTCATTTTGTTCTGCTCATAAATTCAGATCATATTTTTTCATACTTTGTGCCAGATCACTTTTTAATGAGAGAAATAGCCCATCAGACCATAAGAACATGATTTACTTCCTTTCCCATGAGAAATAGTAAAATAATTTGGCCTTCATTTCCTGTACACATAAAAAATTATAGTTTTTTAAATGGACAACATGCTCGAAAAGAAGAATAAGCCCTACGAGATTTATGTTTGTGCCTGGGAAATGAAAAAGGACATGACCCACATGAGCTCACAGTGAATAATGTTATATCTAAGGTTCTTACTCATGTTAACATTCATATGGTATATTTTGATGAAGACAAGTTCAAAGGAGTTTTTTTATGAAGAGGTATTACAAAATTTTCCTGATGATGCTTCCATACAAGAATTGCAAGTTGAACAAGAAGAAATGAGGAAGTTCCATCAAGACCAATTTCAAAGGTTTCTGCAAGAATATCAAAATAAATTAATCACTAAAGAGAAAGAGAAGGTAAATAAAGTTGAGGAATTGGAGAACAAAAGGCTGAAAGTTTATGTGGAGTATCATAGGAAACAAGTCAAGGAAGAAGCTAAAAGGCTAGTTGAAGAATCCAAGGCACTGAAAAAAGAAAGTGGGAAAGCAACAAACGAAGCATAAGCCAAAAAACTAGTTGAAGAAGCCGAAGCCCAAAGAAGAGAAAATGAAAGAGCAATAGCTGAGGCAAAATCTAAAATAATAGCAGATGAGCAATTGGAACAACAAAAGAAAAATAAATTAAGAGAAACCCCAGGCAACCCATCAACTCCTAATTTGGGCATAGTGAACATTTCACCCAATGAATAAACCCCCCTTAATTCCATCCCAGGTAATACCACCTTTTCTTCACAAATTTTGAGCTTTGAAGGTGTTGTTGTGGCTATTGGAGACTATTATTACAATGAAAGAAATAAGAGCATTGAGGAAAGGTCAAACAAAATGAAAATGGGAGTCTACTAAATCCAGGACATCTACAGGAAGGGTTTTTGAATGGAAAGCAGGGCTTGACCTGGAAGAGAATGCCATACAAGTTTCCTTTACACTCCATGCATTTTCAAGATTGAATTCTTCATTTATCCTCGATTTTTCCACTGCTTTAAATGTTACAAAAACTAAGATCATTGAACTAGAGACTGAATTGAAAACTCAAAAGGATGGCATCTTCGTGGAATTCTTGAGAACTATTAAGTAGAAGGATATACTGCATAAGGAAGAAATACAGAGAATTGTGAAATCTACAAAAGATGAGCTCACTTCATCATTTGAAAGGGAAACCAGGGTTGTTGATAATCTCAATACATAAGAACTTAACAGAGCATTTTAGACCCATAAAGATGAAATGAATTTTGAATTTGATTAAAAAACACAGTTGGAACGGGACAACCATTTGGAATACTTGGAATCTACAAAGGTAAAGCTTTGTGAAGAAATAGAATAAGTAAAAAGAGAAAATTCCAAGGAAATATCTCATTTGTAAACTAATCTAGATGAAACAAAATGGTTTTTCGAATAGCAAAGCCTTCAGATCAAGGGATTGGAACAGGATAAGAAAATCTTGAAGAAGTTCTGGAAGAAAACAGGGACAAGAATATGGCTTTAGAAACAATCAAGATATAGGCAATTGACCTCAATGAAAATCTTAGATATGAGCAAAAAGATTGTTTGTGTCTTCTCAATAATATGCAGGCCGAACACGATGATGAACTGAGACTTGAAGATCAAATAGTTGATATAAGGGATTAGTACCAAAATAAAAATGATGCCATCAACAGAATTGTTGATTGGCAAGGAGTATACAAGAATCCCCTAGCTACATTTCCATCTTATTAGAGAAACAAAAGGATAAAATATCAAGTATTCTTCGATACAGGAAAGCCCGTATGAGAACATATCCAAGCCATCCAAAAGAAAACATATAAAGCATGTAAAAAATTATGGAATAGTTCAGATGATCTATTTGAAGAGTTCAGGATGCAGTTAATTCCCCCCATTGATGAAGCATCACCTAACAAAGTCACGATCGTTAAGGTGGGGAAGCATAGAGAAATTAGTAGGATGAACATTGAACATTTATCTGAGATAAATAAAGAATCCAAGGAAGAATCATCTGTTGAGACTTGTCAGGATCATCACTATGACCTGAGACTTTATCAAATGCACAACATAAGAATTGGAACAATAGGTTTTCACCAAGGTTTGTGATGGTGAATTATATATTGAAAAGATGAATTCAAAGAAATTAAAGAAAATCATGGACGAGTATGCACTCTGGAAGGAATATCGGGACTTGATGCAGATGCAAAAGAACCCATGATGACTACACTTTTCATAACTGATCCACATGTCTCACTTTTTCTATTTTTGTAATCCTAATGAGGATGGGAATGCAAAGAGTCACTTTTGTAAACTACTTTTTACTTATGATTGAATCTCAAGAATGTAAATAGTCATCATAATATTATAAAAGTCATGACTGTAAATGAGAAAGGGATTTTAGACTTGGATTGTATCAGGACAATACTACTACTGTCTGTGACTTTGAACAAGAGACATTTTAAATATTTTGGTACAAATGTGCATGAATGAGACTATTTTGTTTATCCATATTTATTTATGTGAATGTGTGGCTTTTAGTTATATGAACTATTTCTAGACTAATTTCTATATGTCCATTGTTGACATTATTTTCATACTAAGTGAAGTGACAATATAATAAGTTGGTGAAACAATTATTTGTATATAACTCATTGTATTGTTAAGTTTTTATATCCTTGATTCTATGAATTAATTATGTGCAAGTAATATTATGTGTAAATGCACTTATTTTTATAGTTCGCTCTTGATCAGGATAGGATAGAATAGAATAGGAATGCATCTTAGGACAATAGTTAATCATTTTTAGTCTATTTCAATTCTTTAGAATTTTAATTCATATGAGAAAATCTTGTTCTCATATTCATATTTAGATATTTAGTTTAGATTGACAACTAGACCAATATTCTGGTCGGAAACACTATCTAGAATGAGAGTAGGTCTAATTGGGACCTTCCATCGGGTCTTCTCCTTTAACTGCTTGAACGGGTCTTTCAGGCCCTTCAACACCCCTCAAGGTATGTGTTTTCTCTAATTATAAATGACAATGATGTGAAACATTGTATGATCATGTTTAGCCTTGTGAGAGGCAAGAGAAAATCATCATGAAAAGAGAGAAATCATGATACTCTGGAAAGGTGCAATGATCTCAAGTCACAACCTAGATGGATTGAATTCCCCAACTCAAATGAAAGATATAATTAAAAAAAAAATTTAATGAAGTGATTAATATCAAATTTATGATAGGTGATAATATTGACATGATGGGAAAGTCCATGAAACTGATATCCTCAAGTTCCCAAGAATCTTCCAAGTAGAAAAATTATGCATTTCACTTCCTTGAGATTATATGTCTAATAGAATGTAGAGAAAAAAAAATGAAGAAATAAGAGTGTGTAGCTTGTCTCTCTACTAGATAGGTTTTCCGTTAAAAATAATGAAACATATAATCTGGAAAACAAAATCAGCAAGCTCATGAGTATGAGGATCAAATATTAGATATTCCAAACTAACCCAAACTATTCTTGTATGTTCTGATTATGAATAAGATTATTTTGGGTTCCAGGAATGTTGAAGAATGTGGGGGCCAATAGATTGACGAGTTATATCCCCCAAGGAATTCACATCTTGAAAATTATTACCATGGTCAAGGTCAAAATAGATGTTGAGAACTCAAAATTAAAAGCCTTAGAAGTTGCACGGATATATTCCATTGAGGTATTTACAACTCCAAGGATTTGGATGATCTCAACATGATGATGTAAGTGAGACATTATTAAGCCATGATAAAAATCACATCATCCAAGAATGCGACGAGACTGAGTGACACAAGATTAGAAAATCCAAAGCATGGAAGATACTCTACAAGAAAATATTAAGTCTGAAATTTTCATGATTAACAATGCTAGGATTGAATATTTATTCGACCAGTGAGTTGGGGAATAAAAGATTGGTTCCCAAGTAATTTTTTTAAAAATACATCAGAAAAAGATTTAAATAACCATGTTGTACAGAATGTCAAAACATGTTTCCGGACAATGTGAAAGAATATCCCTTGTTGTTTTGTATTCGAGGAAACCTGGGTGAAGAAAGATACAGGGTGAAAGATAAATTCCTCATTGAAAAATTATTTGAACGGAGCATAAGATATGTGCAGCCAATGCCCAAAAATTAAAACTAAAGGTATTGTAAGAAAATAATTGAAAAGAAATAAAAATCAACGAAGTTCATTATGCTAAGAAAAGTATATATAGAAAATCATGTTGGATGAAAGTAATCGAAGAAGAGAATCAATGTGAAAGAAACCTTTTGACAACTCCAAACCCAAAAATAATAATCAAAGGAAATTACAAGGAATTGGAGTGGCTTGCAATTCAGATAGGAAGAAATAATCACTCAAAACTTCAATTCATTGTGTATGGGATACCAATATTAACACTCTAAAAGAATCTCAATCAAGAAAAATATTCCAAGTTAATACCATAAAATATGAATCTGGAACAAATCTGAGTGCCCATGTTCACCAGAACAGGGAATGAATATTGTATTAATTTAAAATATCCCACTTACACGATGAAAAAACACTTCAAAAAGAATTGACATGGTAGTCATGCATAAAAATTAGTGATCTCGAAATTGCCCAACACAAAAAAAATTAAGAATGAGATGAAGCAAATTTTCCCCAAATCAACATTAAATTCAAAATCCTTTCAAGGGAAAATCCATTCATGAAAAGAGAGCAATCATAATACTCTGGAAAGGTGCAATGATCTCAAGTCACAACCTAGATGGATTGACTTCCCCAACTCAAATGAAAGATATAATTAGGAAACACAATTTAATGAAGTGATTAATATCAAATTTCTGATAGGTGATAATATTGACATGATGGGAAATTCCTTGAAACTGATATCCTCAAGTTCCCAAGAGTGTTCCAAGTAGAAAAATTATGCATTTCACTTCTTTGAGATTATATGTCTAATAGAATGTAGAGAAAACAAAATGAAAAAACATGAGTGTGTAGCTTGTCTCTCTACTAGATAGGTTTTTCGTTAAAAATAATGAGGCATATAATCCAGAAAACAAAATCAGCAAGCTCATGAGTACGAGGATCAAATATAAGATATTCCAAACTAACCCAAACAATTCTTATATCTTCTAATTATGAATAAGATTATTTTGGGTTCAAGGTATGCTGAAGAATGTGGGGCCCAATAGATTGACGAGTTACAACCCCCAAGTAATTCACATCTTGAAAATTATTACCATGGATGAGGTCAAAATAGATGTTGAGAACTTAAAATTAAAAGCCTTAGAAGTTGCATGGAGATATTCCATTAATGTATTTACAACTCCACGGATTTGGATGATCTCAACATGATGTAATTTTATGAAATAGACATCAACAAAATATTTAAATAACCATGTTGTACAGAATGTCAAAACATGTTTCTGGACAATGTGAAAGAATATCCCTTGTTGTTGTGTATTAGAGGAAACTTAGGTAAAGAAAGTTGCAAGGTGAAAGATAAATTCCTCATTGAAAAATTAATTGAATGGAACATAATATATGTGCAGACAATGCCTAGAAATTGAAACCAAAGGTGTTGTAAGAAAATAATTGAAAAGAAACAAAAATCAGTGAAGTTCATTATGCTAAGAAAAGTATATACGGAAAATTATGTTGGCTTAAAGTAATTGAAGAAGAGATTCAATGTGAAAGAAACCTTATGACAACTCCAAACCCAAAAATAATAATAAAATGAAATTACAAGGAATTGGAGTGGCTTGCAATTTAGATAGGCAGAAATAATCACTCAAAACTTCAATTCACTGTGTATGAGATACCGAGATTAACACTCTAAAAGAATTTCAATCAAGCAAAATATTCCAAGTTAGTATCATCTAAATATGAATATGGAACAAATATGAGTGCCCATTTTCACCACAAGAGGGCTTGAATAGTATCTTAATTTAAAATATCCCACTTACACTATGACAAAATGATTCAAAAATAGATGACATGGTGGTCATGCATAAAAATCAGTGATCTAGAAATTGCCCAACACAAAAAAAATTGAGAATGAGATGAAGTAAATTTTCCCCAAATCAACATTAAATTCAAAATCCATTCAAGGGAAAATCCATTCATGGAAGGAGAGCAACCATGATACTCTGGAAAGGCGCAATGATCTCAGGTCACAACCTAAATGGATTGACTTCCCCAACTCAAATGAAAGTATAATTAAGAAACAAAATTTAATGAAGTGATTAATATCATAATTCTGATAGGTGATAAGATTGACATGATGAGCAAGTCCATCAAACAAATATCCTCAAGTTCCCAAGAGTGTTCCAAGTAGACAAATTATGCATTTCACTTCCTTGATATTATATGTCTAATAGAATGTAGAGAAAACAAAATGAAAATAAAAGAGTGTATAGCTTGTCTCTCTACTAGATAGGTATTCCATTAAAAATAATGAAACATATAATCCAGAAAACAAAATCAGCAAGCTCTTGAGTACAAGGATCAAATATAATATATTTGAAACTAACCCAAACAATGCTTATCTATTCTGATTATGAATAATATTATTTTGGGTTCAAGGAATGATAAAGAATGTGGGGCCCAATATATTGACAAGTTACATCCTCCAAGGAATTCACATCTTGAAAATGATTACCATGGATGAGGTCAAAATAGATGTTGAGAACTCAAAATTAAAAGCCTTAGAAGTTGCATGGAGATATTCCATTAAGGTATTTAAAACTCCAAGGATTTGGATGATCTCAACATGATAATGTAAGTGAGACATTATTAAGCTATGATAGAAATCAAATCATCCAAGAATGTGACCATACTGAGTGACTAAAGATTAACAATCCAAACGATGGAAGATGCTCTACAAGAAAATATCAGGTCTAAAATTCTCATGATTGATAGTGTTAGGATTAAGTCTTTAGTCGATCAGTGAGTTGGGGAATAAAAGATTGGTTCCCAGGTAATTTTCTGAAAAAGATATCAACAAAATATTTAAATAACCATTTTGTATAGAATGTCAAAACATGTTTCTAGACAATGTGAAATAATATCCCTTGTTTTTATGTATTAGAGGAAACTTGGGTGAAGAAAGCTACAAGGTGAAAGATAAATTCCTCATTAAAAAATCAATTGAATAGAGCATAAGATATGAGCAACCAATGCCCATAAATTAAAACTAAATGTGTTGTAAGAAAATAACTGAAAAGAAATAAAAATCAGCAAAGTTCATTATGATAAGAAAAGTATATACAGAAAATCATGTTGGATGAAAGTAATCGAAGAAGAGAGTCAATGTGAAAGCAACCTTTTGAAAACTCCAAACCCAGAAATATTAATCGAAGGAGATTACAAGTAATTGGAGTGGATTTCAATTCAGATAGGTAGAAATAATCACTCAAAACTTCAATTCACTGTGTATGGGATACCAAGATCAACACTCTAAAAGAATCTCAATCAAGCAAAATCTTACAAGCTAGTATCATGTAAATATGAATATCGAACAAATATGAGTTCCCAATTTCACCACAAGAGGGATTGAATAGTATCTTAATTTAAAATATATGACTTACGCGATGACAAAACACTTCAAAAATATTTGACATGGTGATCATGCATAAAAATCAGTGATCTGAAAATTGCCCAACACATAGAAACTTTTGAGAATGAGATGAAGTAAATTTTCCCCAAATCAACATTAAATTCAAAATCCATTCAAGGGAAAATTTAGTGGAAAATCATTCTATTTCTTTCCACCTTTGTTGAGAATTCATGTACTGCTCATCCAACAATAAATAAAAGAAAAGGAAAACAAAGAACTATTTTAAAAACTAGGAAGCAAAGGTAATGCTAGCAAGGAAAAGACATTAATCTATTCTACCCTAGTCCTATACTACACTACAAATGGCTGCAAAATGAATTATTTAAAGTCATAATACCAATTTAGCCATCCTTGTAATCCCAATCCTATAAACAAATGTTGATGACAAAATATTAGTGACAAATCTTGGAATAAAAATAGACTAAAAGTAGGAAGAATTAAAACTTGAAAAACTCTATGCACTGTATTAAAAATGTCATAGTGATAATTCATGGGAACATTATATGAATACAATTCCTCCTACCATGCTTCAATTCTATCATAAAATATCCCATTACTATCATATAATTTGAGGGGTGTTATAGCACAAAATGCCACACTTATGATTTTGTGCCATGGCCTAACCCTATCCTATTGCTTGCTAGAGTTTCTCCCCAAAGGAACTCTCAAAATTACTTTAAAAAAATGCCCTAACAGCATATCCACGGGTTTTTCCAGTGCAATACGCGGACATTCACTCTTTACCACATTGCAACCCACAAATGCCCTCAAATTTTGTGAAAAAAAAAATAATCATGTTTTTTCGGGTGGGTTTTTCTATTGAAATCATTTCCCAACAACCTTTTCCCATACTCAACGGAATCCAACTCCTTAAACCTATTTGGGATTATATAAAAAAATCATTTAGGGCTAAGGAGAGGTCAATTCCTTTCATGCAAAGTAATGCTTCCAGCATCTAGCAAGCCTCCCTTCCCTATAATTCTCTGAGTAAAACTCGTCTGGTCTGGACACTCCTTTTCCAACACTTCTTTCTCAATTTATATGACTATAGAGTGTCTCTTTTTCTCTATCTAAGTCATTGAAGGAATTTTATTTGGTTGAGTTGATGCTTGAGGATTCCTGGAGGAACGCAGATAGTTGGCTTCAAGACGGTACCAGAAGTATTACAAGGTTGTGACTTTTCCTCTTACTGTTAATAAAGAGTTTGTTTTCCCTCATTTATGGTATTCATTGTATGTTATCTATATACTTACTTTGAATTGAATTTCTAACATGCACATCCTTTTGATGATATAACTACCTTCGTAGAAGCACTTGTTTTGTGTCTTTTTTGCAGGTTGGTTCCAGTATAAGACCAGGAGTTGTTTCATAGATCGGAGCTTGGGATCGACATCAAACAGGAGAATAAGGTTCTCTCATTATCTCTTCTCTATCCCTACCTACTCCTAATTAAGTAGTTGTTTTCTTCAGCCTTTGTGTTTGTGTTTGAGGGGAGATATTTATCTCTTCCATTTAGTCTTGCTCTGATGTGGTCCTGACCCAATATCACAAGGGATAAAATCCCTTAATCAAGGGGGTTCAATGGAAAGTAGCATACCTAATGAGAACCATGCATCGAATTTGTGTGAGGTGTTCTTGGTGAGAGAATATTTATGTTAGTGAACTTGTTAACCCCGGAAAAAAAAAACAAAAGAACGAGGGCATGACATAACCATCGTCATTGTTAAGAACCAAATATCAAGATAGCATATAAAACCTCAAAATAAGTACTCGATGCCTTGAAAAAAAGATAATTTCAAATAATAAGCCTCTTCAAGTTATACAGCACATAAATTTACAAATACCAGATGATTCCAAATGAAAATGTCTCCTTTGTATATATAGGAGACTAGAAGGTACAATTACAACTAATGGACCCAAGCCGGCATAAATAAAATAACAATATTAATGTAATATGTCCCAATTAAGGGGTAATGTACCACTATTTAGGGATTAACATGCCCCACCCCTTCAGACAAGTGTTTTATGCAACACTTGAGTAATTTTGGATGCTTCTATATAAAGGACGCATCTTCCTAAGTGGAATCTTCAGCAGTTAGTTTCTTCCTGTTAATGAGATACTCTGAAATGGATCTATTCCTCAGCTAGCAAATTCTTGTGTCAGTGATAGCTTCATGCTCCAATATGATTTTTCCTTCCTCTTCAAGTTTTGGAAATATAGTTTGAACTGGGATCTTGTCACCTATAACTTTCTTTAAGCATGAAACATGGA
>SNQJ01S0010372.1:105939-122469 GCA_010110895.2 Picea sitchensis | reverse complement strand
AAAACTTATTTCACTATGATGTTGATTTGCTTGTTGTTTCATGCGATCATGTGCCATGGTCAAGTTGTCCTTTAAGAGTTGGAGAACTTGTTGTTGATGCTCGATGTGATCTTCTACTACTTGAACCTTATATTTTTATTTTAGAGAAGAAGTGATGGAAGGTGGGTGATATCCATAGAGTGCCATAAATGGTTTCATTTTTGTTGCAGTATGAAAGGAAGTTGTATACCACCATTCTGCCAAGGGTAACCACTTGAACCATTGTGTTTGTTTATTAGAGACAAAGCAACGAAGGTATCCTTCCAGAAATTAGTTCACTATCTCAGTTTTTCTATCAGATTGAGGATGATAAGATGAGCTATGAGCCAATTGAGTACCCAAACAAGAAAATAATTATGTCCAAAAATGTCCAGTGAAGATGGGATCTCTGTCACTTACAATAATCTTTGAGCTTCCATGTGGCTTTTCAACTGTCTCCATGAATGTGGTGTCAATTGTACTGGCTTTGAAAGCATGAGAGAGTACACAAAAGCGTGCATACTTTGTCAGTCTATCAACAATCACCATGATGACACTCTTTCCCCTGTGATGAAATCCATGGAAACCTCCTCCCAGCGCTAACCTGGGATGGCTAATGGTTGTAAAATACCCAGGGTCTTAATTGTTTCCACCTTATTTTGTTGGTAAACCAAACATTATGCTACAAACCTTTGAACATCAGTTTTGAGTCCATCCCAAAAAAAATCCTTCTTGACCCTATGGTAGGTTTTCAAAAATCCAAAGTGCCCTCCTACCGGAGAGGTGTGAAATTCCAAGAGTACTTTTTGTTTGAGTTGGGAGTTCTTACATAAATATAAGAGATCTTTGTACCATAGCGAATCAGTTTTCCATGTAAATGTATCTGATGCACTAGAATATTGTTGCAACCTTTGAATGAGAGTCCACACGTTTTCTCCATTCTTACATTGATCCCTTGCTTTTATTATCCAATCGGGTTGGATGATCGAGATATCACAGAGAAAGGCCTCAACATATTCATCCTTTCTTGAGAGTGCATCTGCGACAACATTTTGCTTCCCTTTTTTGTAGATGATTTCAAAATCATAACCCAACATCTTGGTCACCCATTTTTATTGTTCTTCTGAAGATAGTCTTTGTTCGAAGAAGTATTTCAGACTATCATGATCTGTTTTGACCTTGAAGTTCCTAACTATTAGGTAAGGGCACCATTGCTTCAATGCATGTAGTATTTCCATCATTTCCTTCTCATAAATGGGTTTGTGTAAGTCCTTTTCCTTGAGTGGTTGACTTTCAAAAGAAAGGGGCCTTCGTTCTTACATTAGAAAAGCACCAATGCCATTTCTCAAGGCATCGCATTCCACAATAAAAAAAATTGTGAAGTCTGGTGTGGTCAAGACATGAGCTTTTGACATTGCCTCTTTAAGTTGTTAAAAAATTTGATTTTCCTCTGTAGTCCATGAAAATGATTCCTTCTTAGTTGATATCGTTAAAGGTTCTACTATTCTTCCATAGTTCCGAACAAACTTGCCTTAGTAACCGGTCAAACCCAAAAATCCTCTAAGATTCTTCAATTTTTTGGGAATCGGCCAGTCTATCATGGCCTTATATTGTTAGGGTCTACCTTGACACCTTCATGAGATACAATATGACCAAAATACTCTACCTCCTTCATCCCAAAGAAACATTTGGATGGTTTGGCATATAGTTGTTGCTCCTTTAGTAGTTGTAGCACCTTGTCAACATGTCGAACATGATCCTCCCAAGACTTTCTATAGATTAGTATATCATCAAAAAATACTAACACAAATTTTCGAAGGAAGGGCTTGAAAATGGAATTCATCAACCCTTGGAATGTGGAAGGTGCATTTGTAAGGCCAAAAGGCATGACCNTTTGGGATATCTACTTCCTTCATTCTAATCTGATGACACGTTGAACGAAGATCCAACTTTGTGAAGTACATTTCCCCATGTAGTTCATCTAACAATTCATCAATGACGGGAATGTGAAACTTATCTTTAAATATAGTGATCGTGTTGAGCTCTCTATAATCTGGACACATACTCCATGAGCCCTCTTTCTTGAGTACCATTACCATCAGTGCAGAGTAAGAACTTTGGCTAGGTCTAATAATGCCAGGCTCTAACATTTCTTCAACCATACGCTCAATTTCACTCTTCTGGGAATAAGGGCATCTATAATGCCTTATGTTAGGAGCAACACTCCCAAGAATTAGGTGAATAGCATGATCATGATTGCGAGTGGGTGGAAGACCTCTGGGAATTTCTTCAAATACTTTGAAATGCTTATCAATGATCCCTTGGAGATATAGGGGAATAGATGTCTTAGATGTTTGAACATCTAGTGAGCATAGATGTAAAATTACACCCTGTTGCCCCTTTTTCAATAATTTTTTCATGCCATTAGAGCTCATCACCTTACTGGGTTTCTCTGTGATACCCTTCAACTCAATTTCCTTTCCTTCCAATGAAAATTTCATGAAAGTGTCAATCTCTCGGAGTCCCAACATATCAAGAGAAGTGAAGTTGATATTTCCTATGGGGGGGAACCTTGATAAAGACTTCCATTCATTCATATCCATGTTTTGTTGTATGGAAATATTGCTATCTTCATCTTCAAATGTTTTCTCATTAGACGTGTGAATAGGGATGAGATCAACATTCCATACATGGTATTCATTTTGTATGATTTCCCAATTAGACACAATGTCTTCTTTTGAATGACCTATATCTTCAGAGAAGGAACGAAATGGTTTGTATAAAAGTAGCTCACTCCAACAAAACTCAACAAAGGAATTTGAATCTTTGTTTGGTATTGTAGTAAAATGTGGCCATACATGAACAATTGCGGGGAGGTTTCTTTTTTTCCAGTTATCATTTTTGTGTGCTTGGTTGTATGTTCATCATTTTGCAAGGTCAATCAAACATATAGGGGAAAGAAAAATACGATGTATTAGATACAGATCAATGAAATTGGATCTAGATAAGTAGTTAGGAGAATCATAAGAGACTCGACGGAATATTTGGTGACCATCATTGAGTTTGGTGAAGCTGTGGCTGCATATGACAAGGGGTAACTTTGGATCCTATGGCAAGTTTCTTGGGCACTTATGTCCCAGTCTATAATTCCTTCTGAGTGAAAACGTCGATAAGAATTTGAGGCAGGGTCCTCAACAAGCGATGTAGATGCAATTATGGTCAGCATATGGTGGTAGGTATCTGATCTCCCCTCTACTTTGGAAACATATTTAGCAATGTATTTTAGAACTGCATAACAAGATAGGACTAGTTAGCAATCTACATTTTCTCTCCATGTTTGGAGTATGTTAAGGTTATGGATGTTTAGGCGCTCATCATTGCATGTCGAGTGATATGTCTTTTGACCTAGTTCATCAATGTAAAGTGATGACTCCATTTGTACCTTCTGAGGTAATTTATATCTGCATTCAAGGGTAGCCCCGTTTCTACAGAGACATGTTTTCTTAGTGCACTTTGTAGGTCTTTGAACTCGATTTAAGAGATTTTCATAGTCCTCAAGTGAGTTGGATGAAAATATCTCCTTTGTATCTAGCAACCAATGGTCATATTGAATGGATTTATGCATAGCCATGTGTGTGTCATGGTTTACTCTAGGATTCCAGGCTATAACATAGTTATCAAAGAAACTCTTTGCATCATAGATTTGAGTTGGGTCTTCCAAATTTAATGTTTCCATGTTTGGAGCACCATCAAGCCATAGAAATACATGTATATGTGTAGAGCCACGATGTTGTCATTCATACCTACAAAAATAATATGATATGATTAGTATAGAGGATATAAATGTATAGGTTGGGGAGAGGTACCTTCAAGTATTATATATTATGTACCTATACCAATAGTCAGTTGCATGCATATTTTTTTGTAGTATCTCCTCATGTAATATTGAAAACATTTTGTGCATGTTTGCAGCTATAGTGTGGGGGCGGTCAATGACATTGTGTGTATGCCAATGTTGGTGAAGCATTGGGTCAAGAGGTCTACCCTTTTCCATAACTGCATGTAATTCTGGTCATTTTTTGTCTATTGCACTGAGAGTGAAAAACAAGGTTGGGCATTGAAGTTGTGTTATCATTTATGTTATCTCGATCCTATGCACAATCTAGAATGCTCTAGTCCCACGTAGATGTTCTCTAAAGCACATGACTTGTTCTGGGAGTTTGTCTGCAAGTAGTTCTTTGAGGTGTGCATGCAACTCTTGGATAGTGGTGGGTGTGTTATGATCTTGGAGTATCTTGAAAAAGAAGGTAGTTGTTTCTTGACTTTGATGGTGCCTAATCAAATTGTATAGGTAGTATCTAAAACGGGGATGACTATCAAACCTATTGTCATGGTATCTCATCAAGTGTATTGCGTAGCTATCAAGCGGGATGATTCTCATGCATGGTTGGTGAGGCAAGGCATCACCAGTGGAGAAAAGAGTAGGAAATTCCATGTTGAATAGACCCTCTGTGTTGTACTCATTGATTGGAGATAGGCCAATTGTTGGCCATGCAATTGTTTCTAGTGGATTATCATCTATAGTGTCAACAAATGCTCTAATTTTTTCCATTTCTCATTGTGTATTAGGAAATATAAATGAAAAGGAAGACATTGGTTGGTCCACTTGGAAAACAAGATGGCGTTCTAGATCTGTGATATTCAACTCTTCATTGGGATAATTGAAAGTTTATGTAGAGATAGAATAGAGGCGACAGGAGACATTGGTGCGAGTGGTGTGTAGTGATGCAAGTGAGTTTTGTCAATTTGGACGTCATTGTAATATTTGTCATGTTGCATCTTGTAGAGAAATGCATTGATGAATTGAGATTTTGTCACCTAAAAATAATAACATTTCCCCTTTCCTCCATGTCTCTTGACAACCAAGACGTCAAGATCATGTTGGCAGCCAACAATTCTGTCAATTTTATCACATTTAAAAATCATCACGAAGAGATAAAATCTTCATGTAGCTGCCTCCTCCTTACATTTATAAAAGATTTTGTCTTTTGGCTTTGAGGCAATGTTTTGGGCTAAAATTATCTTATGAGATTTTCGTTTAGATTTCATTTGTTTTGTTTGAATTACTGTAATTTCATACCTGAGACATGTTTTGTGGGAGGTTTTCTGGGCAAACGATTAACATTTTGGAGAAAATGTCAGAAACCCATTTCCTAAATGGGCTCATTTACTGTCCACATGAGCAGTTTCTTTAGAAACTACATTGCTTCATAGATACGTCTCGTCCTTTGGAAGGAATTTTCTCATAATTTTTGTTTTGGTTGAGGTAAGCGTTCTTTTATTTTGCTCAGAGATTCAAGATTGTTGATGTTATTCCTAGGGTTTAAGTTGAGCATGCCCTTCTATTTGATGATAATCCCATGATAGAAAGTCAAGGTTTCGATTCACATAATGACTGTGAAATTAATGAACCAAATCCTGTTACTTTGCAACCCCCCCTGGGTAAAAAACCACGATGTATTTTTATACCCAGAAAATCATTAGAAGAGGTAGTGGATGTATTAAAAGACAAGTTTTCTTCTTATCCCGCTAATGAACCAAATCAAGGTTTCAATGACAAACCTATTGTTAAGAAAAGTCGTAAGAGCAAGAAACAAGATAACTCATATTTGAGTTTTATGAACAAGAGATCCGGTAATATAATTATCAAAAATGAAACCAACTTTAATGCCATCATTAATTCAGAACTATCTGACCCTTCAGTGTCTAATTTCTAAAAACGGTAAAAGCTATTTTTTATTTTATTTCATTTTATTCTATTATGAAAATCGAATAGAAAGATTTAATTTTGATTTTCTTTGTTAATATAAGCCAGTCTATTTCTGAATGTTAGTTGGCATTATTTTCTTAATATCAATTTTGTTTTGTTATCTACAGGAAAATGATGATTATGGTGCTACTTACATGGAGAAACTATCTTGGATCATGCACTGTATAATTTTGTAGTTTCTTTCTTTTATTTTGATAAAAATTTGTTATTATGTAATAAATTTTGGTAAACCAACTCCTATAGGAATAGTTTCCTGTTATACTATTTTTGTAAAACAAATCTATTTTTTGGGGATTACACTCTATCTTGCATGATAAGAGTTTGTTAATCCAGAACTAGTTTAAATAGTGATCATTGTTAGTAGTGAAGAGATCTTTTGCTGGGATACATTATGGACATATGATTTGGAGAACTGATATGAAAAAGCTATCTACCATTGGCTCTAGACCTGTGTGATGCTCATTCCATTTTTTTCCTTATTATCTTGGTTTTATGAAATATTATTATGTTCGATGTAGCTTTAGTCTCATTGTCATATATTGTTTCATATCATTTAATATTCAGATGTTGTCTATAATTTGTTATTTCATTTAATATATGTGATCAATCTACCATTTGATAATCATTGATTTATTCTTGATATTAAATGTTGGATTATATTAATGCTTTGAATTGAATTTCATGTCATTCAAAATCATTAATTATCATAAGATCACCAGATCGTTTACAATTATCTTCCTGTTGTTATATTCTTACTCTGATACATCAAACGCCCCTTTGAATTTAATCTGGGAATAGTAGCATTGTTCTGTCACAGGTTTCCCTTACATACAGGACAACTAGGAGCTCAAACAAAACAGGAAGATAAACTCAGTTTAATCGATTAGTTACAGGTTAGTTTGTGTGTTGTTGGCCCTTGACCAAGTTTTGGGAGATACTTGGTCATATTTGACCGTTTTTTGTACTTCGACAGCCTGTCGAAGAAGGAGCACAAGATGAAGCAGAGATCGCGGGATCTACGCCCCTTTTGGGGGCCTTTTTGGGTTTTTGGGAATATGTAATGGGAAAGGGATGTCGGTCCATGGGTTTTCCCATGTTTAGGCCTTTTGTAATGTATAAATAGAAGGATAGGCGATGTAAGAAGTAGTAGATGTGTGTGATCTAGGTGATCTATGTGATTGTAAGCTATTGTTGCTATGTGCAAGGTAGATCTGTGTGAAGCTTGCAGAGTTGAATGCAAGTGTTGTAAGTGTTGAGTGCACAGATTGTAAGGAGGCTTTGTGCTTATATCCACTCGAGGAAGGAGGATCTGGCGAGGTGCGCGCAGATCTCCTATCCTAAGCGGAGTAGGATCTAGATGCTCTGTGTTGTAACTGATTGACATAAACCCCAATAGAAGAAGAAGAGTTGGTGGGCATAGCCCCAGGGTGGGGGTGAACCACGTTAACACTGTGTTTTCTTGCTTCGTGCTTATCTTGATGTGTTTATGCATCCTTTGCTTATGTGATTTTATGGATAGATATGCTTATGCTTAGTGATAATGATGTGTAGATTGTTAGATCTGGTATATATGAACCTATTTGGTGCTTGGGTTTGCTAGATAGGATCTGTTTCATATGCTAATTGATAGATCTGTTATGTACTGCGATGCTCTGTGTTATCTGTGCAATAGAATAGTGGTTGAATATTGATGTTTTAGTGGTTCTAAGTGCTTATTTGAGTATCATAATCACAGATCTATGTCCCAGCTAAGGTTACAAACACTTGAGTCCTGTAACCACCCCTGCCTCTACCTCGGGTGAGACTTCATCTGCTTCGCAGGTGATGCCGAAAGGGTCGGTAGTTAGGGCTTTGTTGGTGCGTTCTTGAGCGTTGAACCCTGGGTCTGCCCCTATGCCAACAAATGGTTCCATTGCTGAGACCTGAAACTGTGATTGCTGGGAACCGAGAATGAAGAATCTTTGTGAAAAGACCTATTCTGAAACTGTGGAAAGCTCTGTGCATAGATCTGTTGCTTTAGTGTGTAGTGATCTACTTGGTTTATGAAATCTATGTGCTAAGAAAAGGAGCCCGATCTGAAATAAAAGAGGTAATATCTGTAAGCTCTGTGCTTTGATAAAGGTAAAAACAGTGAAAAGTTTTAGATCTAGAAGCTTTGTGCTCTGTAGAAGTAAGAAAAGTGGAAATTTTTGTTTCTAAAGTATGAATCTATGTATGTGTTGTCCTAGTCTGAAAAGTAGGGTATTGATCGATGAAAGAAGGTTTGATATGAATAGATCTAGTAGAGAAAATGAGAAATATGTTATACCTATGCATAGAAAGAATGTTTGGACTAACAAGTGGATGCAGGATCCTAGAAAGAATTTTTTGCAAGTTAGCTACTATGACCCTAGTGCGCAGTATAGGAAAGGTTAGGGATCATTCAAGAGAAAGAGAGGATTAACTCTTTGTTATAGTTGCAGAAGACTTGGACATCTTGCTAAGGATTGTCCTAGTAAAAGACCTGTTTTCCTCTGTTGTAAGGCTATGGATCATGAAGTATTGGATTGCCCTAGAATGATTTCTAAGATTGAAAAGATGAATATGGAACAAGTGAACACTGAGAAAGATCAAGAGACTAAGATTAAATAAGAACCCTAGAAAGAATCAGAGATTGTATTGCTAAAAATGAAAAAAACCCTAGATGATCATAGAGACATCAGTTTATCAGAGATCTTCAAAGGAAAAGAACAGATCGAAGTAAGAATAGGAGACTTCGACATAGACTATGCTCTGGACGAGGAAACACAGGTGAATATCATGATAGAAAGAACTTGAGAAACCCTGGGAAAGCCTGCTATGGTTCCTTCATTAGGAGGAATAGGCTTGTTTAAAGGAAAATTGGTAACCCTATGTGGAAGGATTACCCAGATAGCTATGAATACCCATGGAACTTCGACAGAGGAAGAATTTGAGGTTATCAAAGTTTTTTGAGAACAATGCCCCATTTCCAGTTTTGTTAGGCAAGACCTGGATTGAGAAAGATCATATCTGAAGGAAAGAAGAAGAGGAAGCTCTAGAACAGAAAAAGAAAGAGTTAAAAGAATTTGTGACCAGGAGAATAACACACTTGATTGAAGAACGAGAGAACAGATTGAACCTATTTAGGGCTAGACACTTGAACGTCGAAGTTGAAAGAACACAAGAACAAGAAAGTAGGGCACCTACTCCCGAGCCAATGAAGGAAGAAGTACCAACCGTGAATCCTTTGAAGGACATTCAACAGCGCGAAGTCACCATGCTAAGAGAAAATAAGAATCAGAATGGAAAAAGGAACCCGAAAATTCAGATTATAGGGAAAAAGGCTAGAAAGCTCATGAAGAAGAAAGTGAAGTTAGATAAATTACAGAAGGTTCCAGAGGGAACCTCGCAGAAGGAAAATTTGCAGAATTTGAGCTTCATCGGGATATCAGAACAACAACGCATGGCACTTCACCATGGCGAAGCAATATAGTCGTTGAGGACGATATACCCGTTCGACTGACGCTCTGAACGGCTCGAAAGATAGTTATGTCTCACCACCAGACTGTTAGACCGCACCCCAATGGAAAGAAAAGAGTTAATGAGACCTCATATCTATTGCAAATGATCCGTTATAGAGTTACTTACGTATTCCATCATGCCATGCATGGAAGACACTTTTTCTAATTGAGAATTTCAGCCTGCAGACTACGTAAATTATGCACAGTGATCATTCTGCCCTTACTCTCTATCCTACTACAGTGCCTACGTTACTTTGAGAACCCGAGACATTGATCACGATCGTTTATGTCTGAAGAGCTTAGAGTGCTCGAAGCATCCATGAAAGAAGTACTCATTGACCTTATGGCCGAAAAGATTATGTTTGAAAGAAGGATGTCTGCAGGTATACAAGCATCATACACAGGAGGAGTGCAAGCCTCCCCGTCCACTGCTCACGGAGCTGGACCTTCTTGAGCTGGTGCAGAAAGAAGAACCAAGCATAAAGATGATATGGCCAACATGAATTTGGTTCCATCCATTCTACATGCCTACATACCACCTATGAGTGGTGTGATCAACAAAGATAGTGTGCCTAGAGACTTTGAGTACACTCTAATCACTACGTACCTATTGAAAGGGGTCTGCGCAGTCTGCGCAGACCAATACAAGGTTGCAGTGTTGAAGTTTAGTGACTTCAACCTAGGATATCACAAGGTTTACAACATGATCACCCCATACAAGTACCTGACCAGAACCAAAGGAAAGAACTCAAATATTGTGCCTCAATCGTGGACTATGAACCTCGTGCAGTCCACCCTCCTCAACCTCATGAAGCTCCCGCACTTCGGAAGACACCAAGAGGTGAATGCATGTGTCAAGATATTGCTAGCTTGCTACCATGGAGGTTACTTATGGTTGAACCATCGCATAACAGTGGACCCGATGTTGATCCACCAGATCAACGAGCTTAGTATGCAGGGACCCAATCCACATAATTTTTATCCTAGAAAGACCACAAACCAAGCACTCGCACAGAGAATCAAAGAGACTTGTGGCGATGTCAAGAAGGGAACACGAGGCTAAAAGGTAGCCTCCATAGAGAATGGTGCAATGCACCTCGCCTGTCAGCTGATCGCAGGGAAGCTGGTACGCAAGAATTGACCCACACAAGTAACCGACTTTGTAGTTGACCTCGCAAGGAAGTGTGTAGAGGGACTACAGATGAACTGGGAGAAGTACCTGGTGAATCAATTAGAACTTGATTGCAGAGAAGCCCAAGACCAAGGGTATGAATTTCATTTTAGCTAGCTCTTGATACTTATATCCTTTATTGCATGGGAGGTACCAGAAGCTGCAACCTTCCCGAAGATCGAGCCCCTTGAGCCACTAGCCACGAAGTTCATTACATTGTGGTACTCCAGTGACATGAATAAGCAATGGCAGTCAAATGTCGTATTCCACACATACTACAACCAGTTGAAAGTAGCCATTGGGTTCGAGCCTCGCATGACCCCAAATAATTTACACTGATTTCGACCTTTGATGAAGTTCAGTGAAGACAGACATTTCATATACATTACAGCATGCGCTAATGAGCACAAGGAATAGCTTCAGACCTATTATAATCTAACAAAAGAATATTTGGAGGAGATCACGAAGGAATGGTTAGCAAACCTCCTCATTCAAGCAGACCCCGCAGAGATGTCTGATATAGATAGTCTAGAAGTTGCGTAGGGCACACCTGGACCGAGCAAGACAAAGAAGGCTGAGGAAATCCAGGATATAGACAACCTATTTTTGAAGACTGCATCCATTACACCAAAGCAAGGAGGTAATGGAAAAGACTTAGAAGAAGTTGAACAGAGACAAGGAGACGAAGTGGAAATCCTAAAGAAGAGGAAGGGTTCACCTCCGAAACCTTCCTCCCGGAAGAAGTCGAAAGCTCCCGTAACTAAGATGCAGACCACATTGACTCATGATGACTTCAACTTCATCGTAGAAGCACTGGATGATGCTTCACTGGCAATAGTAGAGAAGAAGGAAGCTAAGCAAGAGGAGATGTATGATCGCATCGAGACTGAGCTCTGAGGAGTAAAGTGAGCCCTTAAGTCTAGCTGCGCAGTCTCTACTACGCCCCTGCTAGTAGGAACACCAAAACTGGGAGATGAGCTAGCTCAACTCCACAAGATCGTTGATACAGTCACAACCCACCTTCAAAAATCATAAGAGGAAACAACGCAGGCCACCCAGGCCTTACAGAAAGCACAGGAGGAAATCATCAAGAAACGTCGAGCTGTGCAACAAGAGAAGGACGCTCTCCAAGCGAAATTCAAAGAAGACAGAGCGAATATCCAAAAGGAGAAAGAGCAGCTACTCACGAAGCAGATCGAAATCAAAGAAGCAGTCAACAAATCATTTCTCTCTATGACTGGATTAGAGCAGAAGACAAAATAACCTCTAGAATGCCAAGTGATGAAGCTTGCTGAATTTATTCAGCAGCTTCAACAAAGAGTTGTAGACTTAGAACTTCAGACCATACCAAGTACCCCACAAGAAGTGCGCGACCAGTGAGAAGCGACTACCCAAAATGAAATTGAAAGGATTAAAGAACTTGTTGTTGAATGCAAAAAGTTAAGTAGCATAAGTGTGTAGACATATGAATGACTCTCCGAAGAACTAGAATTGAAGAAACTGGAGTCGCAGCTCGAAGAAGCAAAGTAGCATGCAAAGACAGTACATGCACAGCTCAAGCTCCTGTCACCTATTGAAAGGATGAAAATATCTCAGGAACAACGTAATGCCCAGTAGTAATTTCATACCACGTAGAGTAGAGTGATGGAAATCACCCAGAAAGTTAAGCTGAGCAAGGATGAGGCCTATCTATTGTTTGAAGAGATTGAAGGCCAAGGAACAAAACTAGAACGAGTAGTTGTTGCAGTCGAGCAGCGACTAGAAGGGCCTATTAGCGAAGCAGTCATTCAGGAGTTCGTTGAGTAAGAGGTCATGGCACAATGACAAGTCGAAGAAGCTCGAGCCAAGATCGAGGCCTTCAAGGCAGAGTTACCTAGAGCAGAGAGACTTGGGACGAGTCACAGGTGAGTGTTGGGGGCATGTTGTCCCTTGACCAAGTTTTGGGAGATACTTGGTCATATTTGACCTTTTTTGGTACTTTGACAGCCTGTCAAAGAAGGAGCGCAAGATGAAGCGAAGATCGCGGGATCTACGCCCCTTTTTGGGGCCTTTTTGGGTTTTTGGGAATATGTAACGGGAAAGGGATGTCGGCCCATGGGTTTACCCATGTTTAGGCCTTTTGTAATGTATAAATAGAAGGATAGGCGATGTAAGAAGTAGTAGATTTGTGTGATCTAGGTGATCTACATGATTGTAAGCTATTGTTGCTATGTGCAAGGTAGATCTGTGTGAAGCTTGCAGAGCTGAATGCAAGTGTTGTAAGTGCTGAGTGAACAGTTTGTAAGGAGGCTTTGTTCTTAGATATACTCGGGGAAGGAGGATCTGGCGAGGTGCGCGCAGATCTCCTATCCTAAGAGGAGTAGTATCTAGATGCTCTGTGTTGTAACTGATTGACAAAAACCCTAATAGAAGAAGAAGAGTTGGTGGACATAGCCCCAAGGTGGGGGTGAACCACGTAAACACCGTGTTGTCTTGCTTCGTTCTTATCTTGATGTGTTTATGCATGCTTTGCTTATGTTCTATTATAGATAGATCTACTTATTCTTAGTGCTAATGATGTGTAGATTGTTAGATCTGGTATATATGAACCTGCTTGGTTCTTGGGTTTGCTAGATAGGATCTGTTTCATATGATAAGTGCTAGATTTGTTTTGTACTGCGATGCTTTGTGTTATCTGCGCAGTAGAATAGTGGTTGAATACTAATGGTTTACTGGTGCTAAGTGCTTGTTTGAGTATCATAATCACATATATGTGTCCCAGCTAAGGTTACAGACACTTGAGTCTTATAACCACCCCTACCTCTACCTCGGGTGAGACTTCATCTACTTCGCAGGTGATGTCGAAAGGGTTGGTAGTTATGGATTTGTTGGTGCGCTCTTGAGTGTTGAACCCTGGGTCTACCCCTGTGCCAACATGTGTTATTTAGTTAAATTATTTATTAATGAAATGATGATTGTATGAATTAGCTTTGAATGTTTATGCATCATTGTTTTAGTTGTATTTGTTTAGTATTTACTAGTTTTAAATCTTTAAACATTCAAAAAGAAAACAGAAAAATGTATGTGCTTTCTTTATCTCTTTTACTTGTAAGATCACTCATTTTACAATATTTCAAGTAAACCTTGCAAGCTATATATATACTGTTTATAATCAATTGTACATATTTATGTTTCTATTTGAACATATGTAATTGGCAAACTTACATTCTTAGTATCATAGCCTTAGACTAGTTTATTTCTTTTATCATTTTTAGGACTTTAGTTGGCCAATGGAGCCATTAAACCCGTCGGGTCTTTTCATTCCAAACGGCTTGGGTTAATTAGATAACCCTGGACCGGATCTGACCTTCCAGTTGACGGTGTGTCACTTACGCCTGTCAACAAATGGTGCTAGAAGGAGGGCCGAGGTAAATTTAATGATTAAATGTTTTACCCCTCAACCTGTCATAATTTCAGATATATAAATTCTTCTTTTGTGTCATCTTTAAATGCGCTAGAAGGCAGGCCAGACTAACAAGTTAGCCTTGTGGGAGTCTTTATTTTGAATGTATTTAATTCGCCATGGCTCCCCAAATCATTGTGTTGGAACATTTTTTCCACTTCTCGTTACCTAATATTCCCAATGAGACAGTCTCTCGCTTGTCCAAACTCACCTTTGATGGTGGGGGGGATGTATCTACAAAAGACCATATTAACAAGTTTTGGTGTAAATGCATCAAGCATGATATTTCTAATTTAAAGGTTTTATGCAGATTGTTCACTTTTACTTTTAGGGGTCAGATTAAACATTGGTTTGAGTCTTTTCCAGCATATCACATTTTTTATTGGTTTCAATTTGTAAAGGAATTTTTAGATGTTTTTGAAAACTATGATTATAATCAATTATGTGAAGAATTTCAGACTTTACTAATCAATGACAATTCATCTCTAGAAGGCTTTTCAACAAGAATCCATCATGTTCTCTGTAAATTTAATCTTGATGACATGTCATTTGTACTAAATCTCCTCTATGATGCTTGCATCTCTTTCATCAAGTCATATTCAATCGTGAATGATGAACCAGTTACAAATCCTATCACTCAATTGTGAGAAGAATTTTGTTCACGGGATGAGAAGAATCCATCCGAAAATTTTGAACAAGCAAGGGAGGTAGAATCTATTGAAAAGTTTCTTACTGACAATCAAACTTGTTTTTCCTCTGAATCATTGTATACTCATTCCTCGACCATGGTGGAAGAAGATTTGATGTTGGGTCAAGGTGAATATCCATATTTTTCTAACTCTTGCTCTAATCAATACTTAAACTCAATCATTGAAGAACACTTAGATGAGGAAAATAATCTTAAGTATTCTAGCATTCCCATGAAACTGATTAGAGATGTAAATCTGCAATTTGAAGAAGAAACCTTAAACCTTCATCCACAAATCATACCTTATCCACAGGAAAGATTAGGTGTTTGTCGTGAAAGTTTTGAATTATCTATCATACAGGAGGAAAATTTATATGATCATATTATGTTAAAGGATTTATCACCAAAACAGAGTGAAAGTTTTAAGGAAAGTGAAGAAGAATGTCTTGAGAATACCATTGTTAAATATCATAGATCAAGAGATTCTTTTCATGTGCTCATTTCTGATTCCTTTTACTCTTTATATCCCAATATCTTCTTAGATTCTGGTGGACTTGATACTTTACCTACAGTATCTTACTCTTTTCCATCACAATCAAATCTTTTTGATATGCCAAGATTTGGTGAAATTAATTCCATACATAACATTTTTTAAGTTGGATTTGACGCTCTTTCACTTTCATCACTCACATGGGAAAAATACATGTTGTGAGATGATTTTACACGATTTATTTTTGAAAAAGAAAATGCACTCTCTTATGGAGATCAAACATTCTACATTGCATATTCGTTCTTTGATTAGTTCGAATTTTAATGTTTATGCTTCACATTTTGAAATGATCAATCTCATCAAAGGAAGCATTCGAACCAATGATCTAATTGATGTCATTAATCCTCTTATGATGTTTTCCCCATTGATATATCCATTTCATCAAAAGTCATAGTTTGCATCCTAATTTTTATGACAGGATCTTAGAATGGCTTGAAGATTTGTATCTAAAAAATCTTCATAATAAAGATAAAATTGTGTTTGCTTTGTTTTTACCTAAATATCTAGAAAGTAAGCATGACATGATTGTTTTAGATCCTCCATGTGAAGAAATTGATGAACACTTGGAGAATTGTCAGGAGGATGGGGCACTTCGGCCTTGGCTGATGGTTATGTCAGGTCCCCATAATATTGACAAGTTTTCCAAACTTACTTACACTCTTCCATGCCATTATGACCCATATCACGACAATATTTCAAAATGGTTGGAGGATTCATAGATCAAGAAGTTTCAAAAGAATGGTAAGGTCGTGCTTTCTTTGTTTTTAAATGAATATATAGGAGGTAAGCATGAAATATTTCTTTTGTATATGCAAATACTACAATATTTTGTCTAATTTTTTACTTTCTATGCCATACAATATTGAAGATGCTCTTGTGGTTGCACTAGAAATACGATTTTACTTAGCATTTTGATCTATTTAGTAGTTAGAGTAAGTTTAGGAGTAGGTTTCCTTTACTTTTATTTCTCATTGTTTCTCTTTGTAATAATGTAGTTATGAACACAAGTGGGTACACCAAGAGAACCATAATATGAATGTTGTCAGGGAAGTCCACTTTAATCCTTCTCTCTCTGCTTTTCGTTGAATAATTATTTTCAAAAACACAGTATCATCATGAAAAATTTAAATGGAAAGTAAAGAGACAAGTAAATTTTTAAGGTCCTAGCCTGCACATAGGTAGATCAATGTATTCGGATGTAATAAAGGTCAATATTAATAAGGCCTTTCAATAAAATAGAATAAGGCGGATGTAAGAAGACCTAATAGAAGCTTCCACTTCTAGAAGGATCTTCCTCTAGATGCTTCTCT
>SNQJ01S0010372.1:81826-101046 GCA_010110895.2 Picea sitchensis | reverse complement strand
CGAGCATTGTCAGAAGCTAGCACCCAAATTCTATGGCCCTTACACAGTTCTCAAGCATGTGGGACAAGTCGCATATCAGTTAGCTCTTCTCAGTCAGTCGAAGCTACACCTTGTTTTTCATGTTTCATGCTTGAAGAAGGTGATTGGAATCAAGTGCCAAATTCAAACTAACCTTCTAGAGTTAGCTGAAGAAGGCTCCATTTGGCTATAGCCAGAAGCAGTTTTGGACCAGCGTGAGCGTCACCTGCGTCAGAGAACCATCAAGGAAGTGCTAGTACAGTGGAAAGGCATGACTCCAACAGATGCCACTTGGGAACCAGCTACCATTCTGCAGCAGTTTCCACATCTCAAGCCTTGAGGACAAGGCTGTTTTTAAGGGGGCAGACATGTTAAGGTCCTAACCCGTACATAGGTAGATCAATGTATTCAGATGTAATAAAGGTCAATATTAATAAGGCATTTCAATAAAATAGAATAAGGAGGATGTAAGAAGACCTAATAGAAGCTTCCACTTCTAGAAGGATCTTCCTCTAGATGTTTCTCTTAATAGACATATTTAGTATAAATAAGAGGCGAAGGTATGAGAACCCTAGCTTGGAGATTATTGTAACAGAGCGCTGCTCTACTGGAGGTTTCCCCCTCGAAGAGGCCTGTGAACATTGCTATCTGAATCAAAGTTCTATTTCTGCTGCTATTTCGTATATCATTTCTGTGTATGGTGAAGATTATGCTTGATATTTGACTATCATTCTGTCATTTCTAGTATTTCATTTTTGTTCTGCATATTTTATATAACTGGTATCTTGCATAAATTTGAACTGTCAATTCAACCCTGACCCAAGGTGCGACTAGTAGGACTGCACTCATATTAATAAGGATTTTTCTATTTTCTTTTAGTCTCTTAAGAAATATTTCGCTTGATGATTTCTGATCCACCCTCTTGTAGATATTTTTAATTTTCTTTTCTGTTTTTTATTTTGGTTCTTTTCATTTTGCTTGATTTTGATTTGTTTTCTAAATAATTATGTCTGTATCACCATTTCATTTGTTGAAGGGAATCATAAGTCTTATTCATTAGCAGCAGTTTATAACATTTCAAGCACCAAAGCAGTAAATGCTAAACTCAGATCAACGAAAGTAAGTTTATGTTCAAACAGTGTTTCTGGTTTCTCATTAAAATCATAGGAAGACGCAATTAGCCTTAACAAACTTCTAACACCATCCTTGTTTTAATGAAGACAACTCAATTGTGCTTCCCCATCCTAGAGATGATTTCTTAACAGAAATCTAATTGTCCAAATCATGATGAAAGCCATCAGAACAAAAAATGATTCTTAAATGATCAATCTTTTCATTACCAGACCGTGGGATCTTCAGTATCACCCCGCTCTCTTAAATATCATGATGTTTCTGGAAATTTATAAACAAATTTTAGAGAGTTGGAAGCACTACAATGTGTGGGAATTGTATGTAAACCCGTCGGGACACTGAACAAGTCTGCTAGTAGCGGGTAAATGCACACATGATACCAAGGCAACTTCGTCGGGGTACTGAACAGGCCTGCTGGCAGCAAAGCAATGTCGGGTTCAAGAAGATCCTCAGGTATGGCTTTTTAAATTTGATCAAGTGCGAAGATGATTTTATCATGAATGGATGACTCTTGAACAAGATAGTAGTACTAGAGTGGGTTAAATGACATCCATGCCGAGGCTATGGACGCTTACTAGCAGCAGTGGCCATCTCAACGATATCGAAGTCATCTGTATAAACATCGCTACACTAATCTAAACAAGATACCAAATTACATTTTTTTGGACAGAAATGCATCCAATGCTATGATTGTGTTATTTTCTAAGTTATTATTGGAATGCTTGATCCATCGTGAACTGTTTCTAAAAATTTATTTTGTTTGTACCCCTGATATAAATTTTCTGGTAATACAAAGATAATTGCTTCACCCACCGTGTTTCCATTGTTGGCAACCAACAATTTTGTCAATTTTATCACATTTAAAAATCATCACGAAGAGATAAAATCTTCTTGTAGTTGCCTCCTCCTTACATTTATAAAAGCTTTTGTATTTTGGCTTCGAGGCGATGTTTTGGGCTAAACTTATCTTATGAGATTTTCGTTTAGATTTTGTTTGTTTTGTTTGAATTTCATGAATGCAAGCATGAAATTCAAACAAAAACTTGACTTTGGTAATGATTCTGTAGTCTATATTTTTCTTCTATTTACCTAAGAGATTACACTTTGAAGGAACCTATATGTTACTAAATTGAAGCTTTATAAGCTCATTGATTAAATTGACTATCACATTTTTTATGTATTATGAGATTTTCTATGGTTGATTGTATGGTTTGATTATTCATCCATAATCGCGCTGCAAATTTGGGTTAACAATCGATTCATGCTCTTTGGTATATCAGTCATATCACATCCATGGCACTTGGTACAGGTCTGATGTACCCGCGACTACACCTCACCCTGTTATCATGTGCATTTAATGAGCCACATTCATTGTTTGAATTGGCATTCAGTAGTGGTTAAGGGTTTGATATTCATTATGTGTAAAGGCTCATAGATATGTGTGTCCTCTGGTTTCTTGTCTCTCCAAACTCAAGTTATCAAGCATGACAATCTCCATACTTCATAGGTATCGGGTCGTTGTGGTTTTTATAGACCTCTCCTTGCTACTCGTTTATTGTAATTTGAAGCCTCCCTCCCATGATATCTATTGTGTCTATTTCACAGTGACCACGGCCCTATGGTTCGAACTAAACCATTTAACTCTGAGTTTAAAAAAAAAAAAAACCCGTAATTGCATACCTGAGACATGTTTTTTGTGGGAATTTTTCTAGGCAAACGGTTAACATTTTGGAGAAACCGTCAGAAACCCATTTCCGAAATGGCCTCATTTACTGTCCTTATGGGAAGTTGCTTCATAAACTACACTGTTTCAGAGATACATCTTGTCCTTTGGAAGGCATTTTCTCAGAATTTCCGTTTCAGTTGAGGTAAGCGTTTTTTTTATTTTGCTCAGAGATTCAAGTCTGTTGATGTTATTCCTAAGGTTTAAGTTGAGCATGCCCTTCTATTTGATGATAATCCTATGATCAAAATTCAAGTTTTTGATTCACATAATGACTGTGAAATTAATGAACCAAATCCTGTTGCTTTGCAACCCTCCCTAGGTAAAAAAACATGATGTATTTTTACACCCCGAAAATCATTGGAAGAGGTAGTGGATGTATTAAAAGACAAGTTTTCTTCTGATCCTACTAATGAGATGAATCAGTGATCTGAAAATAGTGGGCTGACTTGTTATGCTATGCAAGCACCCTCTATTCCATTTAAATAAAATTTACAGGACCTTGCTCAATGTGTTAAAATATGAAAGATAGATTATGTGCCAAGTTTGTGCATCTTCTTTTAAATGTTCATGTGTGAGGAATTTTTCCTTTAAATGGTTAAATATGTGTTTTAAATAAATACACAGCAAACATGACTTGCAGCAAATAAACCATCAAACTCACAACAATAACAAGATGATAAACGAGTTCACCCCTCTCTGGGCTACATCTCCTTGAGCCTCCTTCAATGGACTTGGCTCTCTAGGATTAATTTGTCAAAGATTCTTTTACAAGCTGCTACTCAACTCCAATGGAAATACTAACTGTACCATTGGGTTCAGAATACATAAAAACCCTAGAAATAACTAATAGAACTTTGAAAACGGATCATGGCTCATCTGGGCATGACCTCTTCTACATGTGGCCTTGAGCTTCCTTGAGATTCTTTGTGGAAAAAACACCTGTAAAAGTCCTCAAATGGATCTGAAACCTATCCCATTGTGTTCAAAGCATAACAATTAGCCAAAAATGACTATTTAGTCACAGAAAACAGACTTGGGCTCATCTGAGCATGACCTCAATCAATGAGGGCTTCAAGCTCCCTGGAGCTCTCTGAAACTTCAATGGTGAAAAACCTACAAACGAAGTCTTCAAATGGCTTTGAAAACAGTGCCAATGGATTTAGAACGTCCAAAAAACCCTAGCTGGGCTTTTTCGACACCTCATTTGGCCAAAAAATGAAGAAGATAGGCCTCCTGCCATTTTCTTCCTTCAATCTTGTTGTCTCTGGTTCGCCAAAACGCACCTCTGTACGTCCCACCTAGCTCACACTCTCAAAATCGTGCTAAAACCTAGCACCGATGCATAACCGTAAAATGGGCGAAACTGTAGGATGGTTAGGGCGTGCCCAGCCCCTAACCACCAAAACTGTGGGCATATAGTCACCATGTGACCTCGCGCAAATACAAAAAGGCCACGGTTTTAAACTTATGGAAATGCGCCAAGTGGCCAAGCACGCGGACCCGAATTCATTTGAAAACGCGCACAGGGTTTGAATGGTTATATGGAAGTTTATGTGATCGAGGGCTGGGGCTTAGCCCCAACCCTGTCCGTGCCCAACTCAACACTTAATTAAAACTTTAATATATTTAAAAACATATATATGTTAAGCAACATATGGCGGCGCGTTGGTTGGTGGTCGTTGCCAAAGCTTTGCCTATGGTGGGAGGTCCAGGGTTCGACTCCCGTGGACTCCATAGACTTTTAACACCCAAACCAATAACAGGGTGCCACGTGGCAGCCCATGCCTGGGCCACGTGGCACCTTACCATTTGCAAAAATAATGCCACATGTCTCAATATCATTCGCCCACATCTGTCAAACCGAAACTTTCCACGTCAGCATATGCCAACTCAGCGTACGGACATGCCACATCAGCGTACGACCTCTGCCACGTCAACATCCGTACGGACTGTACGAACTATACAGTCAGCACATTTTTTTGCCTGTTTGACGATTCGAACAGAACACGATATCTCACTCATCTGATGTTCGTTTGAACCCAAACAATTTGCGTTGGGTTCATGACGATGAGGGCTACGCACCCGTTTGTTTTGAGGCAATTCCAAGAACTTTGATTTTTGAGCTAAATTTTGATCCTTGGTCCAGATTCTGATCAATCAGGGTTTCAGCGACAAACCTACTGTTAAGAAAATTCGTAAGAGAAAGAAACAGGATAACTCAGATTTGAGTTTTATGAACAAGAGATCCGGTAATATAATTATCAAAAATGAAACCAACTTTAATGCCATCATTAATTCAAAACTATTCGACCCTTGGCTATCTAATTTCTAAAAATGGTAAAAGTTATTTTTGATTTTATTTCATTTTATTCTGTTACGAAAATCGAATAGAAAGATTTAATTTTGATTTTCTTTGTTAATATAAGCCAGTCTATTTCTGAATGTTAGTTGGCATTATTTTCTGAATACCAATTTCGTTTTGTTATCTACAGGAAAATGATGATTATGGTGCTACTTACATGGAGAAACTATCTTGGATCATGCGTTGAATAATTATGTAGTTTCTTTCTTTTATTTTGATAAAACTTTGTTATTATGTAATAAATTTTGGTAAACCAACTCCTACAGGAATAGTTTCATGTTATACTATTTTTGTAAAACAAATCTATTTTTTGGGGATTACACTCTATCTTGCATGATAAGAGTTTATTAATCCATAACTAGTTTAAATAATGATCACTGTTAGTAGTGAAGAGATCTTTTGATGGGATACATTATGGACATATGATTTGGAGAACTGATATGGAAAAACTATCTACCATTGGCTTTAGACATGTGTGATGCTCATTCCATTTTGTTCTTTATTATCTTGGTTTTATGAAATATTATTATGTTCAATGTAGCTTTAGTCTCATTGTCATATATTGTTTCATATCATTTAATATTCAGATGTTGTCTATAATTTGTTATTCCATTTAATATCTATGATCAATCTACCATTTGATAATCATTGATTTATTCTTGATATTAAATGTTGGATTATATTAATGCTTTGAATTGAATTTCATGTCATTCAAAATCATTAATTATCATAAGATCACCAAATCTTTTACAATTATCTTTATGTTGTTATATTCTTACTCGGGTACATCAAACGCCCCTTTGAATTTATTCTGGGAATATTAGCACTATTCTGTCACAGGTTTCCCTTACATACAGGACAACTAGGAGCTCAAACAACACAAGAAGATAAACTCAGTTTAATCGATTAGTTACAGGTTAGTTTGTGTGTTATTTAGTTAAATTATTTATTAATGAAATGATGATTGTATGAATTAGCTTTGATTGTTTATGCATCGTTGTTTCAGTTGTATTTGTTTAGTATTTATTAGTTTTAAATCTTTAAACATTCAAAAAGAAAACAGAAAAATGCATGTGCTTTCTTTATCTCTTTTACTTGTAAGTTCACTCATTTCACAAGATTTCAAGTAAACCTTGCAAGTTGTATATATATTGTTTATAATCAATTGCACATATTTATGTTTCTATTTCAACATCTGTAATTATGAAACTTACATTCTTAGTATCATAGCCTTAGAATAGTTTATTTCTTTTATCATTTTTAGGACTTTAGTTGGCCAACAGAGCCATTAAACCCGTTGGGTCATTTCATTCCAAACGGCTTATGTAATTAGGAAACCCCAGACCGAATCTGACCTTCTAGTTGACGGTGTGTCACTTACACCCGTCAACAGATCTGAAATACGACGTGGCAGGTAAGTTTCTATTTGAACAATTTGTTGTGGGAAACTGATAGTGTGGCCACTATATTTGTATTTTCCACCTCGAGCATGTCTAACTTGCAAGATGGGGAGAACTCGAGCAATTAGCATTTACTCAACTTATGTCAATATTGACAAGACTGTGGGTTGGTCACCGAGGTCCATTTTATTCCATTTGGAGAAATGATGACCATTATTTTCTCTATGACATCGAGTACAAATGTGTCCATTTGGAGATGGGCGAGTAGGAATTCCAGGATATGATTCCATACATTCAGTACATGTATGTGTGTTAGACAAGGCATCTATACATTTTCAGAAAGATTGGGAAGCATCTATATGGGTTTGATGTTCTAGAACATGTGTTGGAAAGTCCACACGAGGTTGGTTTTGGTTTATATGTGAAGTCTCTCTAAGTCTCTTTAGTTTAGTTTTTTTTAGCATATTTTATCTGACGTTGTTCATTTTGTTGGCTTCTAGATGTAGATATAGGAATGGTGATTGGGATGGTAGTTTATATATAATGGTGTCATTGTTCCATCTATATCTTATTTTTTGGTTTATTTCTGTAGCATGAATTGTATAGCGTTGGCGATTGTATAGAGACTTGGTGGGAAGTTGAATGTGTGAAGAATTTATATGTGAAGTATTTGATGGCATGCCTTGTTGAAAGAGAACATGCCTTTCTGATGATCTTGAGAGTCCTTCAATTGTGGTGTTTGTTGGTGTTGTTTGGAATGCGGGGCCATTTTGTGTGCCAAATGTAATTTACTATAAGAGAAACAATGAACAATTTGTAGTTAAAACTCAAATTTCTTGATAGCACATTTTGTATTTTGTATGTTTGATATGACGCTTTTTTAAGCACATTTTCAAAATAGTTACAAAATCAATATATTTAATTTTTAAAATATTTTATAAGTGAACACATAGGTTGTATTTTCTTCAATATAAATGTTATAATGAAGAAAAAAAGCTTTGAAACGTAAACACTTTAAATAATATGTATATGCATAAAAGTGCGAAAATTACAAGTTGGTGTTTGAAAGAAACAACTATAACACTTTGTGTTCACTATATAGCCAACAATTCAGGAATTGGGATGTCCACTTTTGGCTTTGACATGTGATCAATTTTACCACATGAAATCACAATGCATTTGATTTGTTTTTGATTGATAGATGTTTCTTCATGCACTACTAGTTTGAACAAGTAACTATGAAAGAACAACTTTCCAAATATGTCTGTGATTTTTTTGGTATTTTCCTCGTATTCATATTCAGATAACTTCTCAACAAATATGCCTATAAGTTGTTCTACGGCTTCTTGGAATGTAGTAACATTGATTTTTCATGTTTGGTATTCAATGTTGAACTGGAAAATGTACCTATATCCACATTCAAAAACATGTTGATTTCACCTTTGGCAATTCCAAACACCATCCTCAATTGGTGTGAGTTTTTTTTTTTTCATTTTCGGTCTTTAAATGTAAGTGGGCATGCAACATACCAAAAATTGTATGCATTTAAAGAAGCAATAGTTTCCTCAGCCAAAATGAATGTAGGGTTTGTACCTTTGCCAATTCCCTCATTTTCTATGTCAACCAAGTGTTTTTGAATGGAAGGGTGCCCTCCTGAAGCTCCATGTGCAGATAATGGGTGACAAGTTAGATCTATTAAAGGGTTATCAAACCAGGTTCTGAAATCTTGGGCTTCTTTGAGAATAGGATTGTTGGGATGTGAACATTGTAGTTATTGATATCTTATTAAAGTCAGATACTTTTACAACTTTGAGAGCGATTATTGGAAAGGTATTTGAGATTCAATATTGGTCTATATTTTGATTACTACAAAATACCGCCCATAATGTGACCTCTATACTATACCCTGAAATGTCCTTTAGTTGGAGGGTTCTCTTATGTGTCTTTGTTCCATTCTTTCTCATGATGGTTGCTAACTTAGGGCTAATGGAGATAGAAACTCTAATAATATCAACTATAGATTTGTTGACTAAATTTGGTACCATATTAATAGGAGTGAAAAAAAAAAGTTGTGGTTTGCTATTGAATGATCATCCTCTAAAAAAGCTTCAATAGTCGATGTGATATCTAGATTTATTTTCAAATCATTTTTTAAATGATTGAATTCTTTTTTTGCAAGCTTGATGTACCCTTTTGAGATGATGTAAAATTTGCCAATGTCTATGGAAGGATGGAAGTTTGTTTCTTGGATGATGAAGCATGTAATGCGTATTTCACCATTTTTTGCATCAATAACATCGAAGCTAAATACATGGCCAAGTCCCTTAGCATTGGTGAATGTGCGTATATCATTTTTTGAAAGTACTCTAACTTTCAAAATCCATACCTATAGGGATGAATGCAAAGATGCAATAGGTGTAATTTTGGGGGGTGTATTAGTAGGTTCTAATGGTCGTTTTGCAAAACAACTTACATCTTCTATCAATTTTGGGGCACCAAGAATGTTTGCTTTAAAAGTATGTAATTGGATTTCATGCACTATTAGAACACTGCAAAAAAAATATAAACAATGTATTATTAGCACTTGCATTATTAGTCACATAGTAGGGAATGTAAAATGTGGTTGATGTGTGTGATGCATGTGAAAATTAAAGGAATGTGTAGAGGGAAAATAAAGATGATACTTGTATAAATTATAATTAAGATTGAGCCATGCAGAGAAGTTAGAGTGAAGACATAATTGTTGTCTTGGATAGATCTACAAGTGAAGTCTTGTAGTTCAACCAAGGAACCTTTTTCTATTTGAGATGAAGTGAAATAGTGACCAAGTGTTGAGGAAAATAAGCTTAGAATTTTATCGATCTGGTAGGATTTTAGAGGATCTCGGTGGCCACCCATCTTTTCCAACTGGCTCAAAATATTTTTTTGGCAACTTACTATTTTTAGCAGTTTTTCAGTTCCCAAACTTCGAAGGCCATTTTGAGGGCCCAAATGAAGTTTTTTCACAATAGGGAACGTCAATGACATTATAAGGCTCTTATTAATCCCCCTAAATGAATATCCTCATCAATACCTTTCCAAAAAGCTATCATGCACCCTAAACGGATATAGTATGCAAAAGTTACGACCCCAGGAAGTTGATGTAATAACTTACCCCAGCAGGCCCCACATGACTTTTGGCGCTTCATCTCCTAGGGTTGGGTTTTTGGATGTCTAGGGTTTTGACATTCATGTTTACTGTAAAAATGTATTGAGAGCCTCATTGTACTCATATTCTTGTGAATGAGCATAGTCGTCACATCTCTTCTCAGAGATAAGCTGCCACCATTCTAGCAAGCTTGTTTTCAATCTGCATTTTACAGTTTCTAGCATATTTCTTACTTAATAGAAGTTAAGTTTTAATGTATCTCTATTATTTTTCACTCTGTATCTGTGTTAATATTATAAATATGTGGTTTCATTTCATTCCACTCATAAATATGGATCAGTGGTATCAGAGTGATCTGCTCCTTGTCATTTTTTTAATGCATATCCCTGACGTGGTCAAGGTATAGAGAGTTGGGTCTCGAGCTTGTTTCTCTTAAGGAAAATTGATCTCGCATGCCCAAGAAACCATCCATGGCGGGTGAAAATAAAGACGGCAGGACAAGAGATCCTTTCAAAATGTTTCTCTAGGAAGCCCTTGAGCGACAGAGAAATGAGATGATGGATAGCTTTCCACAAATCCTTCAACGGATGTTGAAAAGAGATGCATCCACCTCAAGTGGATGCACCACCCCATTCAAGGTACAAATCAATTTTTATATTCATGTATTTGAAGGTCAAATAGATGCAAATGTCGTAGATAAATGGTTAAACCTTCTAGAAGGGTATTTTTCTGTCAACAACTTTTCCGATAGGGAAAATATTACATTTGTGCTCCTTGAGGCCGTCCCCCATGTCAAAGATTGGTGGGATAATTTCTATGAGAAAAAGGAAATAGAGGGATCCACATTATTTGCAGTTTCACCCACTTGGTGTTCCTTCAGGGATGTTATTAAGGAACAATACTACCATGTTGGAAGTTATGACGAATTATATACAAGATGGACCACACTGCAGTAGGAAAGAGACCAAATAGTGCCAAAGTTCACAAATTTCTTCCATACCTTGCGCACCAAGCTGGGTATCAATTATTTTGAGCGACATATGGTGCTCAAGTATCGTGGAAGTATGCATAGATACATCTAAACATAAATGGATTTTTTGGACATCTCATCCTTGGGCATGGCCTATCGATATGTCGTCAAAATCGAGAAGAAGATTAAACACAATACGTGACATTTTGGGTCTGAGAACCCTTCACAGCAGAAGCAGATAAAGGGCATCCCCAACCCATAGAAAAAAGGACAAAGAAAATATGGGAAACCTTAGGACAACCAGTCCAAGCCGCAAGTAAAGAAGGACAATGGGAAGATGAAGAAAGATATCAGGAAGTGGTGTGACTTCCATAAGAGCCCCTGGAATAACACTGTTGATTGCCGCTCAAAGTAGTCATTGGTGGCTGAGGTAAAAGACTTTGAATCAGATGCGGGTTCCAACTCTAAGTCAGAACCAGAAAAGGGGAGATGAATCATTGACACGAAACCCAATTCCATGATTTCTACCACCAAGATCCATCCCAGTGAACCTGATGAGCCAGAGGAAGGAGAGCACCTCTTTCATTCACAGATGTGGGTGAAAGTCACTTCACTACACTTCACCGTTGATAGTGGTAGCTAGAAGAACCTCATCTCAGCAGAGGTCTTCAAGTGGCTAGCCCTACTAACAATGCCACACCCTTGGCCCTACACCATTGGATGGCTCTGTCAAGGAAGTGATCTTCACATCAGCCAACAGTGTCGCATGTCATACGACATCAAGCATCCAAAGATGAGGCATTGTGTGATGTTGCTCCCCTTGAAGTTTGTGATGTTATTTTGGGCCATCCTTATTTATGAAAATGTCATGTTGTATATGATTCTAGGCATCATAGTGTTATTATTACTTTGAACAGGAAATTGAACACGATACCCGAGGTAGTCCCAACTATTTTTTTTCCATGATCTATGCCAAGCAATGTAGGAAGGTCATTTCTCAAACCAAGAAGTTTGTCTTCTTCGTGATTCACTCTCAGAGTGAGAGAAAGGTGGCAACCTCATCCATGGCCTCCATGACCAACCTCTCCACGCAGCAGAAGCAAGTGGATAAGGTCGTGGAAGAATACAAATACATCTTCTCATCACCTACTGGGGTACCTCTGCACTATCAAGTCAAGCATCCATTCGATCTGACCTGCAATGCACCGCTACCCAATGGGTCGGTCTATTGTCACTCTCTGCTAGAAAATTAGGAGATCAAGCGTCATATCCAAGAACCGCTCCACAAGGGGAACGTCCAATCCAGCTCATCACCTTGTGGAATCCAAATCGTGTTGGTGCAAAATAAAGACGGAACCTGGCAACTATGCATTGATTATCGGGCCCTAAATAAAATCACAGTCAGGAACCAATACCTGATTCCCTGAATCTAAGATCTCCTTGATCATATCAAGGGGGAAAAACACTTTAGTAAGATTGATCTGAAGTATGGCTACCATCAGGTCCCAATAGAATAGACAGATGTATGGAAAACTGCCTTCAAGTCAAAAGAAGGGACAGGGTCCAGTACCCAGGATACATTGTTGATGCGCATGGTGTGCATGCTCATCCAGCCAAGATCCAAGTCATCCATGAGTGGCCAGCCCCAACCTTTCTCACTGAGCTTCGGAGCTTCTTAGGCCTTGCTAATTTCTATCGCAGGTTCATGTTGGGATTCTCCCATATTGCATGGGCCCTACGCAAAATAACCAGGAGTGGTGGTAAGGAAAAATTTGTGTGGGGCTTGTCCCAATAGAAAGCATTCGATGATCTAAAGCAGCGCTTGTGCTCAACCCCAGTGATTTAATTACCTGACCTGAAACAACCCTTTGAGATCGAGACAGATCTTCAGACTATGTTGTGGGCGCAATCATCACTCAACACAACCACCTCATGGCCTATCATAGTGAGACACTATCAGATGTTGTCCATAAGTACCCTACTTATGACAAAGAAATGTACTCCATTATGTAAGCTTGCCGCCAATGGAGGCATTACATTCTTGGGAAGGAGACAATCATCCACATTGATCATAAGCCGTTGCATTTCATGCTAACGCAAGGAAAATTGCAGAATGACTGCCATCAGAAGTGTTCCACATATTTGTAGTAGTTCCACCTCAACATCAAGTATAAAACGGGAAGTACCAACTGAGTCGTTGATTTCCTCAGTCGACCTCCATTCGTTGCACTCACCATAGTTTTATATTCTTTCTTCCATGAGACCTTTAGATGGACCCACCTTTATGAGACAAATCCTGACTTCGCAAACACCTACTAGATGTTGGGCACAAACACAACTATCACTAATTTCCATCTTCAGGACGGGTTGTTGTACCATCTGGGCCATCTCTGTGTTCCATCAAGTGAGTGAGCGAAGATGATTTGGGAATCCCACTATAGTTGGGTGGAAGGACACTTCGGCGTGGAAAAGATAGTGGCAATGTCGTAGTGACATTTCTACTGGCAGAAACTTCGACAGGATGTTAGCAAGTATATTTTGTCCTTCATTGCCTGTGTTATTGCCAAATCGGCCACTAAGAAACAAGGCCTATACACTCCTCTGCCTACTCCCGACATTCCCTGGGAATCCATCTCAATGGACTACATGTAGGGCCTTTTGTCCACCAAGCAGGTAAATGACTATGTTTTTGTGGTTGTTGATCGCTTTTCCAAGATGGCGATTATGGCCACCTGCAAGAAGAGCATCACAGCGGAGGCCACTGCCAAGATCTTCTTTGAACGAGTGTGGGTACACTTTGGGATCCCACAAACCATTATCTTAGATCGGGATAGTCGGTTCCTTAGCACATTCTGGTCGAGCCTCTGGTCACTGGTGGAAACCAAGCTCACCAAGTCCACTACCTTCCACCCATAGACGAATGGCCAAACCGAGGTTGTCAACCGAATGATCATGCACATCCTACGCATGTACAATTTCAAGAACCCCCGCACCTTGGATGAGAGTATTCTTTATGCTCATCACAGCTACAACAGATCCATACATAGTTCAACCAGCCACAACCCCTTTCAAGTGGGGTTGGGATTTCAACCATTGGGTTGCATGGATGTTGTAATACCCCTTGTGGCCACCCAGGAAGACTCATCGCATGCTCCAACTGGAGCTGACAAAGCCACCTGGTTCATTGAGTGGATCCAAAAAATCCACCAACAGGTTCAGGATATTTTACAGAAGTCCAATGCCAAGTACAAGCAGTGCCATGATCAACATCGAGTGCCACACCCGTTTCAGGTGGGAGACAAAGTTTGGTTGCACTTGCAGAAACAATGCTTTACAGGGCCTCATCGGAAGCTTCATCCACTCTGTTATGGACCTTAAACCATCACCAAGGTTGTGGGTGACAATGCTTTCGAGCTCAACCTTCCTCCCTTCCTTGACTTGCACCCAGTGTTCAATGTGGACCTCCTTCGGCCTTATTTTCCACCATTATTGGATACCTCAGAGATAGCAGGACAATTGACACCAATAGAGCTCAACCATTACTGCATGGAACATGCATCCACTGATCATATCGTGGAAATATAGGTCAAGGGAACTCGCCAGGAGAGGATCCAGCTTTATCAGGTTGTCAAAGTAGGGTAGCTCTTGCACCAAGGCAAGTGGCTCACCCGGGGCCAAATTCAACAGAAATTTCCTCATCTGATGGGGGAACTCAATGCAATGGAGACCATTTCTTTCTAAGGGGGGAGCATTGATCCAAGAGGATCTCGGTGGCCACCCACCTTTTCCAACTGGTTCAAAATAGTTTTTTGGCAACTTATTACTTTTAGCAGTTTTTCGGGGCCATTTTGAGGGCTCAAACAACATTTTTTCACGATAGGGAACCTCAATGATATACAAAGGCTCTAATTGATCCCTCTAAATTAATTTCATCATCAATACCTTTCCAACGAGCTATCTTTCACCCTAAATCGATATCGTATGCAAAAGTTATGACCCTGAGAAGTTGATGTACTAAATTACCCCAACGGGGCCCACACGACTTTTGGTGCTTCATCTCCTAGGGTTAGGTTTTTGAATGTTTAGGGTTTTGGTATTCATTTTTATTGTAAAAAGACCCTTCAAAGCCTCATTGTATTCATCTTCTTGTGAATGAGCATAGTCGTCACATCTCTACTCAGAGATAAGATGCCACCATTCTAGCAAGCTTGTTTTTAGTCTACATTTTACAGTTTTCAACATATTTCTTATCTTTAAATAGAGGTCAAGTTTTATTGTATCTCTATTATTGTTCAATGTGTCTCTGTGTTAATATTATAAATTTGTGGTTTCATTTTGTTCTGCTCATAAATTTGGATCATGTATTTCCTCCATTGGATAGGACTACTGAGTAATGGTCTTATAATGTTACTTTGAAGTCCATAATTTGTAGAATTAGACTACAAATAATCTATCCATTTCCAATCCTTGTAAGCGAGTTTGTTGTTAACACAGTTTCCATGCCTTGGGTATTTTGTGTAAAAAATGGATGTACAAGGTCACTGAAAGACCACATAGGGAAAAAACAAGGACGGGATGTAATAAGTAAAATACAATGGATACAAATGGAATTAAAGGGGACTACATATGTGAGTAGAGGAAAAAAAAAGTGTTCAAGTATCACGATATTTGTTGATGTATGTCTGTAACTATTTGAACAACAATACTTTATGTACTTTTATAGAGTTTAAGAAGGAATAAACATGAGACAAGAGGAAAAGAAAACCATGATATAGTAGGAGAGGAAATCTAAAACCTAAAAATTTAAATATATTATATTATGTAAATAAAGACATTTGCATGTTGATGATATGAATAATATTTGCACCATGGTAAGAATAAGAAAACTTTAAAAGTTAATGTCGATGGTATACTTGTATAAAGTGAGAGAAAGAGAGATATACACATTGAATTTTTTTATGTAGTTAGATTTTAAAGATATAAATATATATTTGTTTTACTTTACTCCAATATAAAACTCAATATTTATGTTTCAACTATTAAAACATGTGTTACAATTAACAATTGATTTGTTTGAAAGGGAAACTATAGATGAAATTAAATATATTTTATCACTATTGCAAAAAAGTAGTTGTCAATCAATATGTTACATTGTTTGCATGAAATTCAGTAGCTTACATTACACATGAATGATAAGCAATGTAGACAACGTATATGATATATATAAAATTGTAGTTTACATGAGAAAAGATGGAAATGCATTTCACTTTATATATATATATATATATATGAAGGATATAGACACTTACAAGTAGGAATATCATGTTATAAAAAACAAAGTAAAGTAATAGAACATGGTTATGTTCAAAATTTAGAAAAAGTGATCGCCTTTATATATGCCTTCACTGGGGGTTTTTTGAGATGTTTTTAATGCCTCGATTTTTTTCATGTTGCAATGTGTCTTTCACGCTATCATATAATATTCCAAAGCCTTTAGAGAATGGGTCGGTTTTACGAAAATAAGAGATGAATATTGTTTAGGTATCAGAAATATTAAATTTCTTAGCAAGTTCTTCTTTTATCTTTGGCCTTGAAAGGTTTCCCTTTCCAGGATGGATAACATGGATTTGAAATTGTATTCTATGTAGTTGGAGGTCATCAACAAGATGTCGAATGTAAACGGTATGTCGTGTTAGCGAGTCCTCCATTGCTAAGTATGTCACAATGCGAAGATGTGAATCTGAAATATGCTCAAAACAATGTAAACATCATAGTTAGTTTTTTTTGGAAATGCAGAAAATGTGTTTTTAAAAGCTATAGGTAAACAAGAATATAAAGAATACTCAAGCAAAACAATGAATAATATGGGAAAGAATTAATGTGTAACAATAAATATGGTGGATTGAACTTGAGATGGAGTGGATTAAATATTCATAGATTTCCTAAAAGAATAAGAAGAAAATAATAGTGTTGGTAATGTGTATCAATATTGAGTGGGATCTATCCACCTGAACCGCGAAATCGCAAAATACGAAATCGTGATAAGCGAGAACAGATCAGGATCGTTGGTACTAGAAAAGATCTAGATCATCGATCTGGCCCCATGGATCTTGCGCGAGGAAATTTCGGGATCTCGGCTATCGGGAGTTCGCAACATTATGGTAGTGATTTCCCTAAGTCGCGAAATCGCGAAGTGCGAAATCATGAAAAGCAAGAACATATCAGGACCGTTGGTACTAGAAGAGATATGGATCGTCGATCCGGTCTCATGGATCCGACGCGAGAAAATTTCGGGAACCCGGCTTTCGGGAGTCCGCAGCATGGAGGAAGTTGTCAGCCCAAGCCGCGAAACACGAAATCGTGAAATTCGAGAGAAGATCTGGACCGTCGATCTGGTCCTGAAGGACTCGATAATAGCATTTTGGTATTAATGTTGATTGTAAGCTTTCAGTTGGAATTAATATAAGGATCCACTTTTTATTCACAAAAAAAATATTGAGTGGGATCTATTTGGGATTAAAATATATAACTTAAGATGTATAATAATGTATATGATTGATGGTGGGTCCCTCGTCAATGAAATTTTCATTGTCAGTCTACCATCCAACTTGGGATGTGTAAGGGGGGCTTCATAAGTCCACACAACCATTACTCCTGACATAGATAACATTTCTCACCCATCAAATTACGAATTTGAGTAGCAGTGTCAAATAAGTACTATTTAAGTTCCACTTTGATTTCAAGGATATTGGAGAGTTTTGAAGAAAATGAATAAAAAATAAAGACTATTTAAATTTCATGTTGATGTAGAGTTTTGAAAAAAAAAAAACATATATTGAACATATATAAATTTAATATAAGAAATTCATATATTGTGAAAATTAAGTAAATCATCAAAATTAGTGAATATACAATACAAATAAATTAAAATTAAAAAAATTAAACAATTTCATTATAAAACTTTATAATAAAATTAAAAGATAAAATAGGTAAGTAATATTGTTATAAAAAATCATATAAATTTACAAATTTACAAGTTGGAGCCAGAATATGCAAATGTGTACAGCTTCTGCTATATTCCAATGGATAAAACTGTGTTCATGCCTCTATACCAAACCTCATCTAATAACTCATTTCACTTAAAGTCTGATCCCGCTTAGTTTTTTTAATCTGTGTTTATGTAATCCATACCCTAAGAAATGCAATGTCTAAAACATAACACTCCTTAAATATTTTTTTAAAAATATATCACATTCTCTAAAATTGTTATGATTTTCATCTTAAGGAGAGGAAATTAGTAATTTTGGCCTTAAATGGTGTAAGAATTATTTTCCATTGATAAAATTGTAACTATCAATTGTTAACTATATAATATGGAAATTGTAGATTTCAATTGTTAACTATTTAATTTGGTTGCATTAAGGGTATTAGAGATGTTGAATTCATTTTTACATTCAAAACAAGATTTATAAATCCAAAATTTTAATTTTAATAAAAATTGTTTGATCGAATTTTAATGATAAGAAATTGAAAAAAATAAAAATAATAAATTGTTTATCCTTCTAATAATAAAATAATAATTAACTATTCATATTCATATTATGTAAAAAAAAATATAAAATAACTTAAGATTACTAAAATATTTTAAAAATATAAAATACTTTAATATCACTCAAATATTTATGTTTTATTACTTATAATAAAACCACAACCATAATTCATAATTCGAGTACAGAATAAATGGAGTTTATTTGCCAAAATAACATATCGGTCTAAACTAGAGCAGGCTAAGTTGGGCTGACTTTATCTATTAAGAATATCAAAGATATATAAAATCCAACAATAATATATTAAAAACATAATATAAGATATTTATATTAAATTAATATTAATAAAATGTTGTTCAAGTATTATTAACAATGCTTTGCAAAAGGAGAGAGCGAACTACTTAGCACGTCTTTCTTGTTTTCATGAGATATTAAAGCTATTAAAGTATGAGATATTAAAATATGCGCATGCAATTAATTGTTTGATGTCACCTACAATCTAATAATACTTATGATAAACCAGCAATAAGCACCTAAGTATTTAATATTAAGCACCTAAGTACTTAATATTATGTCGGTTAGGTTTTATATGATTGGATCTTAAGATTGACGATGTAAAATGCAATGTAGTGTGTTGATATTTTTAAATAGGATCAGTATGACATTTAATTTATTGTAATTTTTTATTTTAATTAAAATAAATAAAAATATTTTTCATTTATTCATTAATTTTAAATTTTTATTTAATTAAAATAAATAAATAAAATTTTCATCTATCCATTAAATTTATATGAGAAATGTTGTAATATATATGTTATTAAATAGAATATATTTTTTTATAAACATATGAGTGATGTATCAAAATATATAATAATATAAAAATAATTATATTTTTCATCTATCCATTAATTTTAAATG